>JBBBZN010000137.1:0-26901 GCA_037974915.1 Ceratobasidium theobromae | reverse complement strand
GGAACCTGTGCAAAAAATCATGGCTGCAAATAATCATTTGAACGAATACGCGCTCAGCAACAATCAGTGGGACCTCACGGCCGAGCTTGGTGACGTTCTCCAGGTACGGTCTGGTATCCAATGATATCGTATATCGTTGAATTTGTTTGGCTGTGGTGTTGTAGGTCTTTGCGGAACTCGTGGACCGGTTTTCGAAAACAAAGAATCTGCTGGTGCACGAGGTTATGCCAGAACTGTGGTCGCTCCAAGCTCGTCTGCGTGATATCCGCGACGACTACATCAACGTTGGCTTGAGCCCGGTTACGCGCGCTGCTGCTCGGGCCGCGATTTTGGTGTATGAGAAACTTATGAGAGACGTAGAAGAGTCGGACGTTTATGATATTGCTGTTGGTACGTACAAAGACACTTCGACCCGGAGTGGGTATTCATCGATATGTCCGTAGCTATGTGTCCTGATCGCAAACTCCAACGACTCGGGCAACGTGGGCACGATGTGGAGTATATTAGAGCGCGTGTAGTGAATCGCTTCAACGAGTCATACGCAAATCTTACCCGAGGGCCCGGTGATTTGCCAAAGGTATACAGTGTGAAACATATGTAGAGCGTGCATTGGTTTACCACGTCTCCTAGGCTGGATCTGTATGGGCACAACGATACTCGACAGGCCGAAATGCTCACCTGGAAATGGATGATATAGAAGACTATTTCAGAAGTCCTCTTGTGGAGGAGGGAGTGATTTCGGAGTGTGGTGGCGTGTTGGCATACTGGACTTCTAAGCTTGAAACTCGACCTCGAGTGGCACGTATGGCTCTGGACTATCTAAGCGCGCCTGGTGAGCACCACATAAACGTCTGTTAGCTCGGAAACTTGTATTGACTTGGTATTAGCTACTACAGTCGACAAGGAACGCGTATTTTCAGGGGGTCCCCTGTTGACCTATGGGCTGGAAACTAAAGTCGAACCTTCAACGTTCCAGGCTCAGATGATGATTGGTTCATGGTTCAAGACGCCATTGATCCCTAGTGAAGAAGAAGTGACTCGTTTACTAGAGAATAGTTTGAAGCTGGAATAAACGTATCATTGAATGTAAGCGTTTGTATATGTACTTGATTGATTAATTCAAAGAGTATAGAGTGCTGTGCGCCTGAGCTCGAGCAACGTTACCAACACGAATGATGTGAACACGCAGAGTAAGTGATTTTATAGGAACGAGGCGTCAGATCCACGTCCGAAAGCCGGAACACTGGCAGTAAGAAAGTACCCTAAGGAACAATCCACTGGCAGATCCAAGTATTTCAACCAGTGGGTACATGCTCCTTGTCCGAAGTAGCCAAGGTCGTCTACATAAGGCTATTGGGGTGGTATCGGCTAGTTGCCTATGCAGGGGCAGTTTTAATTTAAAAGGTAAAATGCGTGCATTAGATAGAATGATTATATCTGGATTCTTGGTAGGTTTAGCGTACTGCCTAAGTGTCATCGGCTACCTCTGGTGTACAGCCATCGGGCCAGCCACAATTTTATTACCGGGCCGAATGCCTCCTTCCGGAACCAGTGCTTGGCCAAGCGAACATTGCCGAGGATCCGATCAGGCAATTGTTTGTCGCTGTTTCGGAAATCCAACTGTTGCATCTGCCTTGCACCTTACGAACGCAACTAGCGTCGCTCTGACCATCTATGCATATGCCCTCGCGTCAACATCAGTGAGCTGACAATCCAAAGGCAATTCCTGGGAAATTCGACCCACGACTGCGAGAGCCGTCGTACCAGAAGATCGGTCATAGGCGCATACCGAACCAGAGCAACACGGGCTTGATAACCGAGCATAGGCATGCTAGGGTGAATCTCCATTGCTTCTTTTGACACAATTAATCATTGACTGACGCGATTCTACAGCCGAGTATGCGCCAGCCAGAGCGCTCATGTGGTCATAAGATTTGTACGCGTTGCCGGGCGTATCTGCACCGTAAACTGTGCGCCTCCTACCATTCCATCATTAGCCGATGGCATATATTGATTCCCTGGGTGTGTAACTGTAAAATAGTCGGGCATAACATCAGTTTCGGACAATTCTTTCCGTTGGTGTCCCGGTGTTAGTACACTATACCATACGGCAATAACTTTGTGAATTGTCACTCATACGCTATAAAACGAGCCCCATTGAGCTCAACCAGAGACCAGTACCAACCGATCTCACCTACTCACTTAGCCCCTAGCGCAACTTACCTCGCTCACCCAACATTTTATCCACTTTCTTCACAATGAAGTCCTTCGTCTTCGCTCTCAGTGCTGCCTTCGCTATGTTTCAATTCTCTCTCGCCGCCCCTGTTGAGGCTCGGAACTGCCCGTCCATTCCGTCCACAGCAAATGCCTCTATCCGCGATCAGGTTTATCGTATCACTCAGTCCCGCAAGGTCAATGCAAAAGTGCTTTTGAGCATCTTCGAGGTAAGCGGTTTAAGCCCGCCCACCCTGTAAACGCAAATGACTAAAGTCATGTATTTCAGACTGCATGGATCGAGTCTCACGTCAATAACTTGTGAGTCCGGATAAAATGAATTCTTAGTGTCCCTTTCACTTACGCGCTTTGATTACTAGGCCGTGTGGTGACCAAGACTCGATTGGAGTGTTCCAGCAACGTCCAAGCCAAGGCTGGGGTAGTTACAACCAGATCATGAATGTCGAGTACAGCACCAACAAGGCAAGTAGTTTATTGAATATGGAAATAAGACGAACGTACTTACCCCAGGCTATTGGTGCATAGTACCTTGACCAGGCGATCGCCAACGATAAGAAGAACCCCAAATATAGCGCTGGTCAGCTTGCACAATCTGTTCAGCGCTCCGAGTACCCCTATCGCGTATGTAAATTCCTCTATTTTTTACGAATCCTGGCTCACCATAATCTACACGACCCTTAGTACGATCAAGCCGAGTCGATCGCTCAAAACTTGATTAAGCAGGCTCGGGCTTCAGTTGGATCGAAGAAAGCCGCATTCAACCAAACAAGCGACTAAGTCAAAATTTACCGTTAGCACGCCTAGAGATTCAATATAGATAGAATGATTCGTTTACGAATAAATTGATATGCATAAACATGGAATTCTTTCTACCCCACGGCTGGGATGTAAGGGCTTTGAGAGCAGTCGTGGAAGGGGAGTATGAGCATATATATTATGCAGGCAATACGGTTACCTAGTTGTAAACTTGAATTCAGTCCAAGACTGTTCACATCTTCACACCCAATCTCACAGGATTTAAGTCTACTTAAATGGGCCTACATTGTATCGCGCCCGAGCGAAATCAATTATTACAAGTAAAAACTAACCAATCTTATAATAATATGTAATCAAACACGTGCACAGCACTATGATTGAGTTATTGAGCCACCCCGCCAATCAAACCAGGATCCTCATTTCAACGCTATTGATTTGAGCATTTTGTCAAAGCCAAAGACCAGATATCTCTCTCCTACATGACTACATGAAAGTTCGTCGAGGCCTAAATGACCAACGATCGCACCACAAGAAACCAAGGCCTGAGTTCTAACACAGCTATCCTATAATTGACTTACACTATTCGAGAATTACACCTCAAACTCCTGCGTCGTTGTGTCATTGTGTACTCAAGACCCCACCAAACGTTCCAAATAAATTGCTATATTTGGATGTATTTATTGTTCAATATATGCACGCATATACTCCAGGTTCAGATTTTCACTATATACTGTAACCGAGACTAATATTCAGTACTAGTGAGACATTGACTGAAACTTCGAGTGCTTGAATGCCGAGACAAGCATGCCCACATGGACCCCCTGGGTATACAGACTTGGCCTTTGGGCGGGCCTCGCGCTCTGTAACGACTGGTACCAGCTGACTTAGGGCTGGGAGCGGCAGCGACCGCGCGTAGCGCGTAGGGCCGGGGTGCAGCTGGGGCCGCCCGCCAAGCGAGCTGGGAGGGCGGGCCAAAACCAGTCGCAGAGACGCTCGTAGTTGATAATTTAATGCTGTACTAGCGGTGACAAAAAGTATTTAAACACGTGATTTAAGCGCTGACCAATACATTCACATCTTTTCTCGCATACACGTTTAGCTGTCAGTTGAGTATGAAAATACTACATAGCATATATGTACAGTAGTGGTAGATAATTAAAACCTAGTTTGGAGACCTTTTGCCTTGGCCACTGCTGCTATCCGAGCATTCATTTGCCCGGTGTGCTTATTAATTTCCTCGACAGTTATTGAGTCCCAAACAGCTTGGGCTGTAGCCCAAAGCTGCTGGAGGCTTCTTCGTGATCCAGGGGTATTGTATACACGGGACTTGAGAAGCCGCCATATTGGTTCAATAGGATTGAGGTCAGGAGAAGAGGGTGGGTGAGGGAGCTGATGGATACCCAGCTGTTCACGGGCCAATTTTGCTGCCTTTCCCCTATGTGGAGGAGCTCCATCTTCAACCACAAGCATCCCTCGGCCCCTCTCCTTCTCCATAAATCCTATAAAGTCCTTCAGAGGACCTGAGAGGACCTGTTCAGCATAAGCTTGGGAATTAATCCCACCACCCTTCTTCTTCCCTTTTGAGGTCATAACTCGTTTATCGGTTTTGAGCAAGACCAGTGGACCCTTATACCCATGTGCAATACATCCCCATGCCATCAGTGATTCTCGGCCACTCTCGAAGGTGGGGATGATGCATTCGGGGAGATATGCTTCTCCTCGTCTTCGGGTGACCATTGGACGGACTGGTTGGTCCCCAGTCCCCAGCTGAGTCTCATCCGTCCAAATTACTGCTTCCCAGTCCCTGCCCCGGTTGGTGTGAGCCCATTCGAGGCGCTTGATTGCCTTCTGCCGATCAATATATGGCTTGCGACGGGCAACAAAGCGGCGATACTTCTTCGAATTGGCAATATATCAGACTTGACGTGCCGTGAGGCCACCAATGCGTTTAGCAATCAATCTGTATGGCTCGAAACGATGGTGGCGAAGGGCCCGAATCACTTGCCAGCAAATGCCAGGTGAAAATTTCCCTGGGCGGCCAGAGCGTGGCAGAGATGATATGGTGCCAGATTTGATAACCCGTTTGACTGTATACCAGGCTGTGGGAGCAGGGACCCCAGTCATTTTTGAGATCTGATTATATGTGTAGCCCTGCTGCCGTAGAGCAAGAATATAGACTCGGAGTGTCTCTGGCAGCTCATTTGAACGCTTATGGGTCATTGTAGCGAAGGCAGACAAATCTCAGTAATGGCACGTGACTATATTTAAATACTTTTTGTCACCGCTAGTAAATATTAATACGGAATGTAGCATTTGTACATGCATTTAGTAAAGGGCTGCAGGGAGGGCGGGAATTTAGAAATAGCCTTGGGCATCGGTTACACGCGTTCTCGGTAAGTCGGGAGCTGGCGCAGGTGGGAGAGCGCAGGGAGCGAACGCGAGTAGATCGGGCGCTAAACATAGATAAGCGCCGGCCTTTTCCCTGTGGCCAAGTATCATCTTTGGCTCCTCCGCAGGCTGCGTGCCAAACATTCACTAAGCGCTTGAGCTCGTGCTTCCGTTGTTGGATCCAAGGTCGCTGCTTTTAACAAAACTAGCAACTGAGCGAAATTCCACTAGTTTTCAAATTCTGTTCATAATGGAAATAGATTCATGATATGGTGAATCAATAGAAGCAGTTCCAGGATGGAGTTCGTGTGTACCCTTGAGCTTGACACATCATTTGACACTCACACCATATTGGCTTAAATACCAAGTTTAAGGTTGAGTGGAGGAGGATATTATGCCCTAGACCAAAGCATTTGGACGGCATGCGGTGGAGGCTGCTTCCAGAGGTGGAGGTCTGACGCGTCGTCGATTTTGAAATCAAGTCGATCACGGGCGCCGAAACGATCGAAAGCAGAATTGAATACAACAAACACGCTCCCCGGTTGCCTATAAATGCGAGGTTCCACACCAGAGTGAATCACCACTCTTACTACCAAGACACGGTACCATACCACACCGCAGAAATTCTAAAAATGTCAACTTCTTCCCTCCCAACTCGTCAAATTGGTAATGATAATGTCACCGCTTTGGGATTCGGAGCTATGGTAGGTCATGATGTACCACTGCTCAGTTTCTATATTGAGGCGGATTTCACAGGGCATTGGTGGATTGGCCTATGGATCGAATGTAGGAGATCATGAAACACGGTTCAAGGTATGCATATACACATGATTGATGCCTACGGAACGTTTAACATTGACGTGCTCACCTAGGTGTTGGACAGACTCGTCGAGCTCGGTTGCACAAACTGGGACACGGCCGATATTTATGCAAGTCGTTATCGAGCTACCTCGGTGAATCTTCTGACGGTGATTGTTCCAGGGAGACTCTGAGGAACTTATCGGCAACTGGTTCAAGAAAACTGGCAAACGAGACCAGGTTTGTGATATTATATTTTCCACAATGACTGAATCTCATATACATTCTAGATCTTCCTCGCGACTAAAGTAGGTGTGATTAAACGCATTCAGTATGTCTTGCTTAGAACATAATGTCAGTTTGGTATCACGCGCATTGGCCCATGTGGGACACCTGAATAGTAAGTAGGCGCCGAATTCACTCTTCAAATATCTAATTGTCGGTAAAGCGTCAAACAGCAAATTGCGCAATCATTACAACGCCTCGGCGTGGATACAATCGACTTGTACTATGTCCATCGAATCGACCCGACGGTTCCTATCGAGACAACCATGAACGCTCTTGTTGAGTTGGTAAAGTAAGTGCGGGACACCCAAGAATTAGTTACCGCGACTTACAATCATTCAGCGCTGGAAAGATTCGCTATATTGGACTTTCGGAACCTTCCCCAGCTACACTACGTCGCGCGCACAAGATCCACCCGGTTGCAGCGATCCAAGTCGAGGTAAGGACAAGATGTGCTTATTAGGACATACGTCTCACCTTTGTTCGGTAGTATTCACCCTTTGTACTGGATATCGAGCAAAGGGGGCACCTGCTTGACACCGCTCGCGAGCTTGGCGTTGCAGTGGTTGCCTATTCACCTCTCGGCCGCGGCCTCATTACTGGACAAATCGTAGGCCCATGTGAATCTTCACGTTTGATGTATTGAGACCGTCCACAGACTTCACACGCTGATCTACCAAGCGACGACTTCCGGAGGCACATTCCCAAGTATTCCGAGGAGAACTTTCCCGCGATTCTCTCCCTAATCAATAAACTCAAAGCTTTTGGGGAGAAGTATAACGCAACGGCTAGCCAAATCACATTGGCGTTCATGCTCGCTCAAGGAGACGATATTATTCCAATTCCTGGGTGTGTTGAACTGCTTGTTTGAATCCTATGAGGTGTGGGCTGATAGTAGTGGCAGAACAAAGAGTATCAAGTACGCTGAAGAGAACCTTGGCGCATTGAAGATCAAGTTGTCTCCAGAAGATATCGGGGCGATTCGGCAAGCCATCACTGAGACGGAAATTCCTGGGGACCAGTACCCAGCCGAGTACATGAAGGCTCTGTATGCGGACACGCCAGAGCTTTCCAAGGCATAATGTGGATATAATTATGTACCACGTGCTAAAAGCAGTTATCGTTGTATATATCCAGTCAAATCGAAACAAATATGTCGGATCGCTTGGCGCAAACTCGGGTTTGGTTGCCCACGGGCTGGGGCACAAACTGAAAGTTTGCTACACTCAACTAGGTCTACATCTCCTAAAGCTACAAGCCTATTTTTGGTTGTCGGTTTAACCTCACTGCAAGATGCGTAAGACGAGTCTGGTCGACAGTCATAGAGTAGTAAGCGAACAACAGAAAGGCCCCCATCATCGCTCGATCTCTGGTGTTTGGATGTGGAAGCAAGACTAAATCCATTGCGCATATACCTACCCGACTTATAGGTACCCCAAATGCTTGAGGTACTTGCTACTAGAAGTTTTCGTACGACAAGGTGTTTTGGACGGGATGAGGATAACCGAGGGCTCGCTTCGTGTCGCGATGCTCAAACAAGACATGTTTGCAGACAAATGCACATCAAAGATCGTTTTGAATCGGGTGCATTACATGGGGTGCATATAGTCTGAACATGATTGATCGGGGGACCTGGCCTGGGAACATGATGATCAATGATCGATTGCTCGTGCAGACGAGGATGACGTCCAGGGACGCGTTTTCCCATGCAGAAAATCGATGGGCAAACAAGGTTCGGCAGAAAACGAGTGACTAATTCCGGCAAGATGATTGTTCCTTGGGCCGTGACGACCGTGGGAGAAGAGTTCGGAGCGTAGTAGCGATATGGTGTATATGGCGAAGCAGCAACGATCAGAGCTTGTTGGTGAACTAGATTTGGATGCAATTAGGGGCAATATGGATTGAATTGTGCCTCGTGGTGACGGAATAACAGGAAATACATTAGAATGGTTGTCAAGCGGATGCCTGAGTATCCGAGTGATTACGGAAGCTCGGAAGCAGAGTTGAGCTGTTCGTCGCTGCGTTGACTAGGATGCAGTCGCTGTTCTCGCGGGCACGGACGACGTCGCAGGGGGCGCGCAGCAAGGACGTCGACGAGTTTGGACGCGGACCGCCAGTGCCGAAGAAGGACAAGAAGGACAAGGACAAGCGCCGTCAGCGCACCACGAGCACCCCAAAGGACAACCGCCCGACTGCATCGCCCGACTTGGACCCAGGTATTTATTCTCTTTTTCTCTCTTTTCGTGCTGACCGGCCAGTCCCCGTGCCCCTCCAACCGGGGGGATTCCTGCCGCGCTATATCCCATCGGACGACCCAGCGCGCACCCCATATGGCTATCTCTCGACCGAAAAAGACGTCATTCTGTCCCTCGACGATGTCCAGCGCTTGCTGAATGTGCTGAGCGAAGAGCTGACTCTGCGCTGTGAGTGTTGTATCGGCCATATACACATCTAACCCGCATAGGCCTCTCCACTCCGCTGCTGTTTTCGTCGCAGGCCCTCAATCTCTCTGCCCCGAGGGTCAAGAACCTGGTCCGCGCATTTCTCGGCACGTGCTCAGAGCCCGTCTCCCGCACCGCAGATGGCAGGTTCCGCGAGGAAGCCCGCTTTGCCGGCCCACACGAAGTCGCCATGACTCTGCGGTAAGTGCTCATTATCCGAGTCACCTTTATGCTCATTATTCCAGCTGGGGCCTTGCGCGCATCGTCCGGATGGTCAACGGGGCCGAGACCCACGGCATCATGGACTTTGACGTATATCGCGCCTGGCGAATCAACGAAGAGGGTCAGTTGAATCTATTTTATTGTTATTTGCTGACTCGGGTACAGCACAGCGCTTTCCCCCCGACCACTTTACTTCGATTATCCCGGGCATTCCCCCACCGGCCCGCCCCATATTCTCATCCGTATTCACCCTCTTGTCCCGCCTCACCGCCTATTCCACCGCATCGGGCCTCACACCACCCACATTGGCCGCCTACTTTGGCCCGCTCATCTTTGGCCTCGTTCCCGCCGCCACCTCGACTTTTTCCACAACTTTATCGTCATTTTACCGCGTCGCACACGCTACAGAGCACCTGCTTCTCGCACACATCCGCTGGGAAGACGAAATACAGCGCCGTAAAACACCCGGCACCGGGGGCCTCCCATCCCGCCTCAAGGACTGGATCCGCGGCTACCCCAAGATGCTCCCCCGCTCCGGCGACCAGGACCTCGAGCGCGCCAGACGAGGCGCAAAGACCGTTCGAGTCGCCAGCGTCCGGCGCAACGTCAGGCTCTATAGCCCCGATCTCGTCCAGTCGGCCGCGTCCTGGGCCGGCGAAGGCGACTTGTCCGGCCGCGCCGAATGGCTGCGTGTCGTTCCCAAACACAGCGGCCTCCAGGCAAAATACACGGATACATTCCGCAAGCGCTTGGACATTCCCGCCCCCTTGTCCGTGCCTGATTCCCGTGGCCCCAGCTCCAGCGATGGCCATCACTCTTGGCTCTCGTCCGAAGCCAGCTCCCTCACAAACGTTGGTGCTAGTGTCGCCGAGGAGGAAAAGGCAAAGTATAGCAGTTTGACAGATATGAGGTGGGGCGAGTTCGAGGCCCTGGGCTTTGGAGACGGCCAGGCCGAGGGCAAGCGGCTCGAGTTTGATTTGACAGAGGGGGCAAGACAGGTGCGTCCCTAGTTGTCCAGCCTGCTAGGCTGACCCGCTTCCAGAGCCGGCTGGAGAAGCGCGCAACCATGACCTGGAACGACTTTTCCAGTGCTGGTTTCTTGAGAGACGAGGCGCCCCTCAGCGACACGTTGCAATTTGCTGCGCCTTTGTCCTCGACTATTCAGAGCTGGCCCGCAACGTCGGAGGATATTCATCGCAAGCTGAAAAAGCAACAAAAGGTGCGAAGCTGCCCGGGTTTCTCGACATGTGATTGATTTCCTCAGGTCCTTCCGGCGTTTGGGTGGGAGACTACCCCTGTCCCCGGTCAAGAGTGGGTTGTTGAGGAGGCGTTTTTGGATTGTTGGGCGGATTTAATTTGGAGTTCGGGCTGGTGCGAGCGTGAGGAACGCACCCACCGCGATTCCAACTGGGCATTGGTGGGTCACTTGTTTTGCCATGGCCTGGCTAACTTGCTGTAGGTTGATTACAAGGCGCTTCCTGCCCATTTGTCGAGCCCGGCCTTGACCACTCCCCCTGCCGACCCGCGCACCTCGAACCAGTGGTTCGTGTTTGAAGAATTTGTCCCCCGCGAGTACCGCGACCAGCTCACCAACCCCAAGAAGAAGCGCAACGCGCTCGGGTTTGCGGTCAAGCCGAAGCAGTGGAAGCCTGCCACGACGCTCAATGGCAAGCCTTACCAGAGCGGCATGGTCCCCAGCAGCCCCCAGCTCAAAGAACTCGAATTTGACGCGATGCTCAAGAGCAAGTCTGTCACACGGAAAATCAGCATGGGAAACGATGAGGGGAGCAATTCGGGGCATGGCGACGTCGGTTTGGCCATTTCCGCTCCCCTCTGGTCCGCCCCGTCCAACCTGACTCCGACGAGCGCCAGTGCGACGCCCACGACTCCTAAACGCCCCACTGCCTCTCCACGCGGGATTATGGGCTCTGTCTCGCGCTCGGGCGGGTTGACTGCGCGGTTCAGGATTGGGAGCGCGTCGAAAAAGGGCACTGTGGGCTCGGAATATGATCCCAGTCTCGAGTTTGAGACGCGCACTGCGAGCGAGGCGAGCGACGATAACAGTCCCGACCAAATGTTCCCGCCCGACCGGTCGTTTGGCCTTGTCTCCCCCGGAAAGAACCATTCCCGCCGACAGAGCAAGGACGATGCCTGGGTGGACATTCTTGTTGCGGATCAGGGAAGACGGATGAGAGACCAAGACGCGAGTTTTCGGAGCAACGGGTTGTTGGGCGTTGGCGCACAGGGTGGCGTCTCGTTCCCCACTGGGTCCTCGAGCACGATTCGGCGCGGCCGGGCGAGTTCGGACCCGGATATGGGACGCTCGTATGAGGAAGAGGGGGATTTTACCGTTACGACTGCTCCGGTGGCTGTTTCCCCGCCGTCGGGGTATGGGTTTCCGCAGGAGGAAGAGGTGATGCAGATTTCGAGGCGGGCGAGTCCGGATCCTGCCCATTCGTTTTCCGACCCGTATTCCCGCGATTCGCAGCTCCGCGATTCGCAGTTTTCGCAGCTGCGCGACTCGGTTCCCCCCGATTCGACGCTTTTGCGCGAGCCTGGGTCGAGCGAGCCGCCTGTGCCGCCTGGTCGTCGGTCGTATGAAGATGGAGCGGAAGAGTACGAGGCCGAGAGCGATTTTGAGCCGACGAGCGAGGGCGATCATACCCACGATTTGACGTCTGCCTCGAGGCGCGATTTCACCTCTGCGTCGATCCCCCGTTCAGAGAGCACCAAGGACGACGATCTCACCACGAGCAGTCTTGGACAGCCGATTCCTTCCCGCTTTGGTGTGCGCGGAGCCGGAATCGGAACCGGAACTGGAACTGGAACCGGAACCGTGAGCTCGTTGATCGAGTTGTACGCTGAGCGTGATCGCGATGCGCAGGCTCCCAAGCCGTCGAGGTTGCCAGTGCGCATATCGAGCAAGAATGCGCCTATTGATGAGGAACTTGTCGCGCCTCCGATTCCACCTGCGCTCGAACCGGGCCGAGCGAGCCCTTCGCGGTACGTCCACGGCGCGCCGTTGCACAATGTGCAAGAAGAACCCGATGAAATGTCATCGTGATACCCGATGGTTTTGATCTTGATTGATTGTAGTGTATATGCCCTTGTTTTCTAGTACTCTTTCCTTGATCTTTCCAGAAATAAGTCTGCTGTCTCGGTCCTTTTTCCCGTTCTGATGTGTGTTATGCTTTGGTGTTTACAGTCGAGGTACACAAATTATACATCTTTCGTTGGTTTCGTTCTAGATATGGTTGTCCACGTGATTTCGAGGCTGAGCGTACGGCAGAGGGTTATTGTAATCGCACAGGCTTGGTATCCCACTGCCACCATGGGCAGTAATAAAACACCGTTGGCGTTCTCCTGTGTACTCTGCTCTCCCCGTTCGTCCCAGCTCGCGGACCGTCTTGGATCTAGCGCTCGGCATGGCTCTTCGGCATCCCAGCCCCAACGCTGAGCCATGGAGTACTCGCGCAATTGTGTTCGTTGTGGACTGTATTCTGGCTATTGGATACGCATTACACACTCTTCTGGTGTCTTCGAGAAGAAAGGAGAGCTGTGGAATTACGATAGCATGGATACAAAATTTGGCGCCTGTCAAGAGACATCAGCGCAGACTAGACCGTCCGGGAGTTCAACGGGTTGGGGTTGAATACAAAAAACACAGCGATTCAAAACAAAAAAAGCTCAATGTCTTAGGCGTGGAGAACCCAAAGTGCAGAAATGGAAGCGAGTGCCAAGGAAGCAGATACTGCGGCCAAGATCGTCGTGTCCAATTTTGGCTGGGCATTGCTGGTTACGGCTTGTGGAGTGGCTGTTGCGATCGTCTCGTTGTCGGTTCTGTAGACGTTGCTTGGGAGGTTGCCGACTAGAAACAGGATTATGAGCAGTAGTGTGAGAGGCGATTGGAACGTACCGATAAAGTCTTCTCCGCATTGGCTAATCCAAAAGTCGTCCCACGCTTTGACGGATGCTGCGGAAGGGAGGTTCGGCCGCGCAATCGAGTAGGCTCCTTGTGTACAGGGAGTGCAAGAAATGTTCTTGGGGACGTTGATGCTGTGGCCTAGCCAGACAAGCGTCAGGAAAAATCAAACTTGGGTCGGCGGCGAGCTTACTGCTCAGAATTCTAGGTGTGTCTGCGACTAGGGTCCCAATGTTGAGTGGCTGACCGAGCATGGCTTGGACGTTGCACAGCGTGGTTGTGATGCAGAGTTTCTGGGTGTTCCCGGTGCTGGAAAACTCGTCAGCGGCGTTCATTCGAGCGTAAACAAACTCACTCTCGGAGACATAGTACCTCGCGCGCAGAGGGGTAGTACCCGCTGGCCTGTTGAAGGATCTGGTCCGATGTTATTTCAGCGATCAGAACCAAGTGAATGTGCTGCCTACAGTTGCAATGTCGTCGGCGGACCAGCCCTTGGCAGCTAGATCGGTCGAGCAGGCGTCTTTGAGACTGATAATGGCAGAGTAAAAGGTGTCTATAGGGCACGCGGGCTGACCGCACGTCTGTAGAACAAAATATTAGCGACTCTTTTAGCTGGTCAACGGCACACACCGTCGTGAGATATTTATCGAATGGCTCGACCCAGCTCTGCCCACTCGGAGTAGTCAACACGTTCATCAGTCCCATCGTGTTGAGACAATTCCCTGCGGGCCCAACGACGAGTTGCCCCATCGCCTTGTTGCATGAGTCCGAGAGCCTAAATTTCAAGGAATGAGCTGAGAACGACCTTCGCGATGTGGTAGCCTACCCCAAGATGCTTGTTAACTGGGCGGAAACTACGCTGGACAGCGCCAGTAAACTAAACAATGCCAGTTGGCATGCCATGTTGTACGCTCCCAGAATACCAGAGATTGCAGTGGCCGACAGAGGACAAATTTGAAATGCCAAGATGTCGAGGCGCTTACAGCCGTTTGCAAAAGTCATCGGGAGAGGCGCTTGATAAATCAAATTTCGGGGTCTTTGGAGCCCAATGGCAGTTCATGGAGCACACTGTAAATACTCAATAAACAAATTCACCAGCTGTTCTGGACCTACAAGTTCCTGTGATGAGCACCTGGGAAAGGATCATACAGTTCCATTAGGCACATTGTATCTTGAGCTGGGCAGAACTCAACAAAATCCACTAAATCCTCAGAGATCTCTGGAGGGGGGACCTTTCTCTGGAGCACTCCAGAGTGCTCCAGAGTGCTCCAGAGGTCTCTGGGAATAATTTGAAATTGCCTCTGGAGGTGCCCAGAGATCTCTGGAAAAAGCTCTCTCTCTGGAGAATTTGCCAGATTTCCTGACAAAGCAGGATTTCACCTGCAGTATGCACATGTTGGCAAATTGCACCAAATCCTGCCCCTGAACACACCAGTCTTGGTGGTAAAAGCAATAACAAATGCAGCAGTTCAAGCAAACATCATGCATGTACTCAACTTGCAGGAGAATCAGCATATTATCAATGTTGGCAATCACTGGAGAAACCTTATGCAGCAAGTCCATCAGCTTCTATGCTCTGGCAAGTCTCAAGGTGCTACTGATGAGTTGCACCAGTTCTTCCCTTCCAAAAGTGACCTCCCACTTGCTCCAATCTTTGTTGACTCTTGTTCAATTGGCCAAACAGTTTATGATTGTCATGACCCAGAATGGCATGACATATTTTATATGCATTTCCCTATATTTTCTATGATACATTTTAGATAGTTACCTTATATGCCATATTCCTGTAAGGTTAGCCATGAGCTGTCACAGCCTGACACAACTAAACACTGTAAGAAGTGTGGGAGACAGTAACTCCATGGATGTTATGGATATTGGCATTTTTCATATACATAACTTAACTTCCAGTCTTACAAATCTGGGCTGCATGACTTGTGTCTCAATTTAATTACTGAATTCCCAAAATTCAGTAAATATTCTCCTTTTTTGTGTCTGAGATGGCCATTTTCTGTTCCTTTTCTATATGCGACTGTCTTCTGCACCATTTGACACACTTGCTGATATTTTTCTTATATTTTTACCATTTAAACTCAATATTTGGTAGACATATCAAGTTCTAGCCACCAGTCGGAATTTTAAGCATAAATCATTTGTTTAATATCTCCACAACGGCTGAACCGATCGGCTTGGTCTCAAATGCAGTAGATAGCCCTGCTTCTTAGCTTTATTCCTATATTTTTACTATGTACGCGCAAGTTGTATTCGCTGAGATCGCATTGATTTACTGTTTAGCCCCTATTTTACAGTAAATCTCCCTTTTCTCCTCATCCAGCTCATGGATTCTCAAGGGGAAACATGCTATCTGGTGGCACACACTCTGTGCATTGACTCACATGTATTTTACAATTTTCTGACTTGGTCTTACAGTCCTTCTGAGTCACTGCTCCTAGTCATAAAGTCTGACTCACTCAGCTCTGACAGTCAGACTTACTCACCTTGGAGTCACTAGGTCCTTCAGATGACTCCTTAGGTAGCATTGACTCATGCCCCACTGCAGGGTATAAAAGAAGGCCCTGTGAGCCCATGAATATCACCCTTCACCCTTCACTTACTTCCATGACACACCAGTGTCAGGAAATCCAACAAATTCTCCAGAGGGGGGACTTGTCTCTGGAGATCTCTAGAAATCTCTGGATGAAATTTCAAATTATTTCTGGAGACCTCTAGAGCACTCTGGAGACAAGTCCCCTCTCCAGAGATCTCTGGGGATTTGGTGGATTTTGTTGAGAGTGTACCACACATCTTGCTTTAAGAAGTCCAACAGCTCATCAGGAAAAACAGCAGTGGATAATTAGACTTTTGGTAAAATAAGGGCAAATTTGAGTGTCTTTATCTCTGGGGGTTGCATAATTTACCCCCAGAATTACCATATATGGAAAAAGAGTTTAAAAACTGCAGAAATGGTTGTGGGCATCTCCATGCACAAATTTCCTTTTTGGGAAATTCAATATGCTGGGATGCTTGATATGGCAATTCATTACTCACCTGTTATGGTAAGGGTTACCATATATGGAAAAAATGGAGGAAAACTGCAGAAATGGTTGTGGGCACATATTTCCTCATTAGGCAATTTCAAATGTCCATAAAAGGAAACTAATTATTCCAAATATATCCAAATATATTTTATTTATTTTTCTCTATTACTTTCCTTTTTGGGATCTGTCAAAATGTCCTCCCATAAATGGTCTAGTATATTGGCAATTTGATCATTCTTGCCAACCAGCCATTAGTTTTTTTTCCCCTTGTGCCCAAACAGGCTAAATGCTATAAAGCACCCCTGGGCATGTGTCTGGGTGCATGGGCATGTGATGTGGTGGGTTGTGGGCACAAGTGACTTGGGCTGGTTGGTGGTGAAATGGCAAAGTCAGAGTCAGGTGACAAGTGGCTGTTCTTGAGAGTCACATGATTCTTGTCTGTTGAATGATAACTTCCCTTCCTGGGACATCTCCTTTGAGTACAGAGACAGGTTTGTGGTATGACTAAGGGTGTGTCAGCTTCCCTTTTAGAGATCAACAGCCTAACAAGGTTATGATTAGCTTACTTAATGCTTATGTAAGCATGGTTTTTATTCCATTTCTGCATGAATCAGACCCCTTTGTGACAGGGATAACCAGGGATAACCAGGATGTAATATGGGGTACCCTGGGATCAGGTGCCAGGGGGGTTGTGTAACAGGATAATAGGATAATTAGGTGTAATTAGCTTGAATTATCCCCTGCTGTTTTTCCTGATGTATCTATAGCCAGTTTCAGCTAGTATTCAGACTGTATTTCACTCTACCAGGGAACCTTGCCTTGTAGCATTGCTCTAACTGGGTGCAAGATACTCTGGATATAAATAGTGAACAGTCACTGTCTCCTGCTTACTTGATCCACTTTTATTGGGATTTATTGCTTTATCTGAGCAACCTGAACTGAGATAAGGATCTTTCACTACACTTAAGCTCCAACAACACCAAACTATAAGATCCTTAACAGAGATTATGACCTTGCTATCGAATTGGTGCCAGGAGCAATTCCCAAGGTGGGCCCACTGTACAGTTTGGAGATAAAAGAAGAAGAACTGCGAAGCATCCTAGAATGCCAATTGGAGAAAGGGTTAATTTGTCATTCAAAATCCCCTATGGCCTCTCCCATCCTTTTTATTAAAAAGAAAAATAGAAAGTACCAGATGTGCATTGACTATTGCTGTCTCAATGCAATGATAGTGAAAAACAGTTACCCATTACCATTAACTAATGAGCTCATCAAAAAGCTCAAAGGATCCAAAATATTTTCCAAACTGGATCTTAAATGGGGATATAATTTGGTGCACATCATAGAAGGTGACAAGTGGAAGACAGCTTTCAGAACCAGGTTTGGGCTATCATCAGGAAAACACCCCCAGGTCAGTTAATGCCTAACTGACCGGTGGAGGCGGTGGAGGTGGTGGAGACAAAGCGCCCCAAAGATAACACCGCTAAGCACTCCTAAGTGCTCCACCAGAGCTCCTGTTTTTGGTGGTTTCTTTTTCCGCAAGAGGTCGGGTCACCCTAGTCACGGTGCTATTAGGTGGTAGTCACAGGTGTTTAGAGGATGTACGGATACACACATGGGATAGATAGCGAAAAAAAATGCATTGTTTAAATATTATCTACAGCATGAACATATAAGAAAAATGTTGTCACGATGTTGTGGTTACTGCGTCGGTGCGACTGCATCTCATCATCGTGTCGTCAGTCGTGTCGTGTCGTTGTCGTGATCGTATCTTGCACAACCGCAGGCAACGGGGTCACTGTTTGCTCATGTTCCACCCACTGTGTTTCGGTTGCACTCGTAGTTTTGTGTTATATGGTGTCCTTCCCACATGTTTGCTGTCTGGGTTCTGGCTACTGCCGCTGTTGCCGTTCCTACACACTTGTTTTGTTGGACTTGTGCATGTCACCATTGGGGGTGTGGGGTGGTAGAAACAGGGCGTCGGTCGGGGTAGTGCATGTGTTGGTCGTAGTGTGGTGGGGCCTGGACTTGGGCGACTCGCAATGCGCATGTGTCACAACATGACACAGCGCTTGCCTTTCAACATTGCCATTGCCAAACTGCGTGTTGATTTTGCCCACCACCTGACTAACTGACAAACAACTCACATGTGCGCAATGCAGCCTGTCGCTGCTGCAACAACACGACAACGCACCAACATGGCACAGCGACTATACGACAATGGCAACGACACACCGACACACCGATGCACCAATGTGATGTGGCGACAAGGTATGGCACGACAACACAACATGACAACGCAATGTGCCGATGCACCGATGCGCTGGCCCGGGGATGCGACAAGGCTGCGTACGACTGTGGCTGCGGCACATGCACAGGAGCATGCTATTAATATTTGTAGTTTTACTTTGTAAATGTAAATAATATTTAAGCTATGCAAAAAAAAATGCTATCTGCCCTGTGCGTGCACCCATACATCCCCTAAACACCTGTGACTACTGCCTAATAGCACCGTGACTAGGGTGACCCGACCTCTTGCGGAAAAAGAAACCACCAAAAACAGGAGCTCTGGTGGAGCACTTAGGAGTGCTTAGCGGCATTATCTTTGGGGCGCTTTGTCTCCACCACCTCCACCACCTCCACCAGTCAGTTAAGCGTTAACTGACCTGGGACTGTTTTCCTGATGATTTGAGTCCTTAGTAATGCCTTTTGGTCTGACAAATGCTCCTGCCACTTTCCAACATTTCATGAATGATATTTTGAGGGACATTTTAGACATTTTTGTAGTGGTTTATATTGATGACATTTTAATTTTTTCAAAAACTAGAGAAGAACATGTATTGCATGTAGGGGAGGTTCTTTCTTGTCTTATTAAACACAATCTTTATTGTAACTTGGAAAAATGTTTCTTTTTTGTACCAGAAGTGGACTATCTGGGACTTATTGTTTCAGGGGACTCTATCAAAACAGACCCAGCCAAAATTATCCAAGCTGTTGACTGGCCCACTCCTAACAAGGTCAAACAAATACAGGAGTTTTTGGGCTTTGTCAATTTCTATTGGAGATTCATTCCAGGGTATTCAGCCAAGGCCAGAGCTTTGTTCCAATTATTAAAAAAGGAGCAAGAATGGGTTTAGAGGACAGAACAAGAAGAATCATTTAAGGCCCTCAAATCAGCCCTAATCTTGGCACCAGGTTTAGCTCAGCCAGATGTTCAAAAGCCATTTTTATTGGAATGTGATGTGTCAGACTATGCTACAGGAGCAGTATTATCTCAAAAGGACTCAGAAGGACAGCTACACCCAGTTGCCTTCCTTTCTAAATCCATGGCTCCAGCAAAATGTAATTATGACATCTTTGACAAGGAACTATTGGCAGTCATTAGAGCACTGAAGGAATGGAGGCACTTATTGGAAGGGTCAGTGGAGCCTGTCCAAATTATCATGGACCACAAGAACTTGGAATATTTTTCACAATCCAAGCATCTAAACTGTAGACAAATTCAATGGATGGCCTTTTTAGCCAACTTTAACTTCCAAATTGTCTATTGTCCAGGAAGTCAAAACAAGAAAGCAGATATTCTTTCAAGATGTTCAGATCTTACACCTGTTAAAGGGGGGGGGTGAACCTCAGGCATTTCTCAGTCCTGAGCTTTTTATCAATGCAATCACCTCAGACATTGACATTGAAAACTTAATCTGTGAAACCTTGGATGAAGATGATAAGGTGTCAAAAGTCTTGGAATCCCTCCAGAAGGGAGAAGACATGGAATATTGGAATTTAGACAATGGACTACTCTTCTTTAGGGGGAAAATCTACATTCCAAATGACCCTACAACATGAAAACTGGTTATTGAAAGCAGACATTGTGATGTATCACTGAGATTCTTAGTCTAAATGTGCTGCGATTCAGCGAATATTGCGAATTAGGCTTCGCTACATGCACTATTGGACTTGCCTCATTTTTCTGGTAATTCTAGCATTTTTAATCATCTCATTTGGTTAAGAAATGATGGAGTTATTCCCCATTCCTTGGTGTATCAAAGAGAGCAGCCGGGCGCTTATGCAATTTCGGCGCTTAATTGCTTACCAATCGCTGATGTAATGATATCACCTGATAGCTGTCGCTTAGGCGCATATCCTGGCGCTTAAATGCATTACATAAGCCGCACCACTGAGCCACAGTGACAATAAATGCGCTATATCTCCCGCAAATGCGCACTGTTCGGAACCGGAGAACATGCGATCCGATGCTACTCGACGCGCTCTTTCCAATGACACCAAGAGCGTCTCGATCCGATCAATATTGGCCGAGATATGAGCATATTACTGTCTCTAGCCATGTTCATGCCCCAACAGGTATTTTAAGCTGGCTGGAGACATGTAGGAGGAATAGTACCTGCTAACTGATAGACCTTGAAAGACTGAACATTCCTAATACTTTACTTTTCACTTTCCTAATTCCTATAGCTCCACTTTTCCTTGAGCCACCACCACCTTGGGTGAGATACCCCCAGAGACTCTCCTACCTTGGAGCCCTTGCTCCACAAGTGGAGTACCTAACCTGTGGAGTAAGTCTCCACCTCTGGAGTGACTCTTCACCTGTGGAGTCCTACTCCACAGTGACTCACCCAATGACTCAGGAAAGTGTGGAGCTTGGCTCCTAATATGGATTGTGTTAGTAACATTGACTTTACATTCTGAAGGGAGTACCTAGTCTTTAGTAAAGTGCCTGACTAAGGTCCCTGACTGAGATAGACTAGATATTCCTTAATAATTTCTTATTTCTTGTAGCTCCAGCCTTTCTGAGCCAACTCCACTTGTTGAGTGGAACTCCACCAGAATGACTCCAACCTTGGAGCCTTCACTCCAATAGTGGAGTCACACTTCTAAGTGACTCAGAAAGTATGGAGCATGACTCCTGTGATGGATCTTATGTAATCGATATCACTCTTACCATCTAGAGTGGTCTCGCCTTCCTAAACAGGCAGCATCATGCCTAAATTGGGCCATCAGTACTGAAAATACACTTAGGTTCGAATTTGCGGACGCGAAATATACCATTCGAACCGCAGAATATTTTCGTGAATTTTCATATTTTTTCCAGCGCGACGCAACGTCGTCTTGATAGAGAAAATGCGCAATCTTTGCCGGCACACATGTTATAAGTCTGGTAAGTTCTAGGTGGAACTTGGAGTGGTTATCTAAAGCTATAATTGAATCAGGAGGCAAAAGTGGTTAGTAGATAGACTTAATAACTATACTTAGCTGTATATGCAGAATAGTGGTGCAGGTCCTGGAACCTTAGTTACTCGTAACAATACTCTAATACAAGACTATATGTGTCATATTGAAGTAAATAAGCAAGGCTATGGAACGTTGTGGAATGATAGCTAATAATAAATGTATTGAATCGGATGCCCTTACGTGGCTCCGACGTGTTCGCTATGTGTATGCGTGCTGGATTGTTCTGTACGACATGTCGACTATGTGTCGCACGTAATTGTCTATTATTTACGAATATAAATACATTTCAGATTCGAGCAGTATGGCTCATCCGGCACTTTTACATTACTTCCTCTGCAAGTCGTCCAGCTAAGAAGCTATGAAGTCTTTATAAATATTATTCATTGACTTCATTAGGTTATGAGCCCCGAGTGGTGAGCTCAAACCTGCATATATTAACTAATGCTGCTTGCCTACTCTGTCTGTGCACAATTCATCTGACGAAGAAAGTCTCCCCGAGAGAGACCAGACCCTTGCACCCAGGACTGCAGAATCAACACCCGATTCTGTTGCATACTTCAAACTCGAATTACGCAGCCTACCAAAGGACGACAAATTCTACGACCAACTTGTTGACGCACTTAACAAATATAATTTATCAGTAGGATTACCTGCTGATCAAGGTCGAGCACTAGAAGCGCAGAACAAACCGGAACGTCAACAACTACTCCAAGATCTTGTCCTCTGAGACATCTTAAGTCTACCTCAAGAATACCCTGAACCTCTGACCTTCCAAACCAAACCAACCTTTGTTGTTTATCAGCCCGCACTACCATTCTATCAGCCCATCATGACTACAATCTCTGACAACACATACAAGATTGATCAACTAAAAGGAAGCGAAAATTACTCGTTATGGGCAGTTCAAATGGAAGATATGTACATCGAAACGAAACTCTGGGAAATTATATCGGGCTGATCAACTCGTCCTCAAATAACAAATCCTATCCCTGGCACATCCACCCCTGGTGGAACAACTATTACACCAGCAACTTCCGCAATCACACAGAAGGATATCGATGAATGGGATGAATGAAATCAACAAGCCCTAGGCCTTATGCACCGTCGAGTCGATGCAGCCCCTATGGTACATGTAAAATGCCTCAAGAATGCACGAGAAGCATGGATCGCACTACAACGAGCTTATGAAATGATCGGTACTGGTGCAATGACAATGCTACGTAACAAATTTACCTCTATCCGAATGGCCGAAGCCGAAAACCTCGAAGTGCATATACGTGCATTACGAAACGTATTCGACGAACTCAACATTTCACTCGATCAAGAAGGTCGTGAAACCCTCAAAGAACTTGATTTCATTCAACAACTTCTTGTTTCTCTTCCCCGATCCTGGAACACACTAGTTTCCATACTAAATCAACGCCCTGAAGCAACTGATCGAGATGGAACAAAATTATCAGCGGACATACAATCCCGTCTAATGGCTGAATACCATTTACGCCAATCCCAAGCCAACGAAACAACATTATGGATCAACAGTCGTCGAAATAATAACAATAATCAAGGAAAAGGAAAACAACGAGCCGCTGATCGACTACACATGGCCTGCGATAACTGCAAATTAATTGGACACATATATGCAGAATGTTACGCACCAGGAGGACCAAAATACAAAGGAAATAATCGTAACCATAACAACAATAATCGAAACCGAGGACGTGGACGTGGAAATAATCGTCGTAATCAAGGCAGACAAAATAATCGACAAAATCGAAATGATGACAATAATGCACAACAACAAGAAGGAAATTATATCAAAACCAACAATTCCACCTCGGAAATCGCATTCTCCTTCCATATCAACCCTGAAAAATATCCAGAATTTTCAGTCAATAAAATCATTACAAGCCCACAAATATTGGAACTTCCAAAGAAGACCTGCCAAGTAATATCACAAGTCATCAATACCGAAACCAAAATTACTGGACAACCAATTGCGCAATATGGTTTCGCACTCCAAGACAGCTATGTAATGGACTCAGGTGCTTCAATTCACGTCGTAAATGATAGTTGACTCCTATCCAACATCAAGGACTTCACAAGTACTGTCATTGGTATTGGCGGATCAACAAATATAACAGGAATGGGAACTTTAAACTTATATCTAGGCACTTACCCTCCTCATTTTCAAAAAGGAATAACACCAAATACCTCTGAAATGCGATTTACCCAACAAATATCCCTTCGGAATGTTGCCCTTGTTCCTGATTCCCCTGTCAACCTTATTTCAATGTCAGCCTGGACTGATCAATTTCCAAACCACCAATTCCTCATCCAAAAAGGCATTATGGTGATCTCCAATCAAAACGACAAAATTATCGCATCTGCACACAAGATCGGTGAACGGAAAACTGGCAATGCTTGGCACCTTGTCGCAACTGCCAACAAAACGCAATATTCTTTCCTTGCACGAAGTCTCCGAGACTGGCACCTTATTCTTGGACACACAGATCCTTGAAACATTCTCCGATTACGAGACTCAAATTTATCAAAAGGCCTTGAAATCAACCGAAAATCTGGTCTTGATCCACACTTTGACTGCATTGGTTGCATAAACAGCAAGTCAACAGTACGACCTTTCGGATCTACCCCTAGCACACCAATCAAAAATATCGGAGATGTCATATTTTGCGACATATGGGGACCAGCAAGAACTATGTCCCTCCAGGGAAATGAATATTTTATCATCTTTGTCGACGGAGCTACCTGATTCACCTTCGTACACTTTATGAAACACAAATCCGAAGCCGCATCAAAATATGAAGAAATTTCAAATTGGATCCGAACTCACAAAAAGACTGAAATAAAACGATTACACTGTGATAATGCTCTAGAACTCACTGGAGCAGCCATGCGAAAAATTTGTATCAAAAATGGCACTGAAATAACCACTACTGCACCATATTCCTCTCAACAAAATGCTCCTGCAGAACGCTGCATGCGCACACTTGCTGAAAGAGCCTGCTGCATGCTCCATGGCCACTCAAATACACGAAATAAACTCTATCTATGGCAAGAAGCCATTTCCTACAGCACCACTATCATGAACAATATGCCAATCAATATTCAAGGTCGATGGGCAGTACCTCAAATACTTATGTTCAATCAGCCTATCGACATGCGCTATTTACAACTTTTCGGAACAACGTGTCATGTCTTAATACAACAAAAAGGACATGACAAACTCAATGTCAAAACTTGGACAGCAATATTCACAGGAATCAACCGAAATTCAGGGGGAACCTGGCGATATCTCGCACTTCCACATCAATCCATTCAAGAATCTCGATGTGTATATTTCCCTCGATATCTTCCTGATCCCACCACAACTACAGATCCCACCCCTCTAGGGTTATCAGAAGAGATTGAAGATATCAAAGAAGAAGAATGGATGGAGATTGCCTCTCCGAGTGAGGGGGAGATGGGAATTCAGCCCGATCAAAAACCCCTAAAAATGAACGACTCACCAAAATTACAAGAAAGTCAGCCTACATCGATTGTTCCCGCAGCACCTCCTGCTAGTCCATCCACTCGTAGATCATCTCCACAATCACCAACGCATATACCCACTCAAAACGAACCCAAAACCATTAAAAACGAGCCAAATGAGCCTGAATCTTCATCAGAAAACGACTCCCCAATGGCTCCCATTCGCTCCAAACGTGCTACTCTCCATAATGCACTGTTATCGACTTGTTCTCGCTCTATATCTCTTGACCACAGCAATCTATCTGCTCCTCCTCCTCGATATGCTACTCGCAGACAAGTTGCTGCTGGTAATGTACCTAAAACGCACATAGAACTTGATTCTGACCATGGAGGAAAAGTTCGCTCACATGAAGTGAACTTTGCTGTTGCTCTCAAAGCCATGCACGACAAGATTGCTGCACATATACGTGATCCTGAAGATGTTAATCCATTCGACCACAGCGAAGTCGGTATCAGTTGGGACAACGGACGCTTTCCTGAATACGCATATGAAGATTTACTCAATCTCAAACACTCACGGAACGATTCACCATCAGCATTTAATTACTGGATTCATCGCAATTTTAACGCACTACAGCAACATTCGATTTTCGGACACGGTTATATGGTCGACAATCTGTCTCTGAGCTGGCGCGATGCGATGCAAGACCGCTGGAACAAAGAGTCCTGGCTTGAAGCCGGACATTCCGAGTTTGCGCAGCTACGCCATCTCGAAGTTTTTGACGAAATCCGACGTGAAGATGTCCCAACTGATGCACAAATTCTCCCGAGCAAGCTTATTTTACGTCTCAAAACCGATGAAAACGGTGTACCCACGAAATTCAAATGCCGTTGCGTTGTTGGCGGACACTTACAGGAACCTGGTATTACTTATAACGACATAACGTCCAACACGCCTTATCTTGACTCATTCCGAGTTATCACGAACATAACCGCACACGCTGATAACGACTTACACATGATCGACGTTACTGGTGCATACACGCATGCTCCCATCGACATACCAATGTATGTCGAATTTCCTGAGGACTTTGGTCAACACGGACCAACTGTAATGAAGCTCAAGAAAGCACTTTACGGAGCCCATCAATCGGGCTATCTCTGGGAACAATATCGCAACGAAAAACTCGCATCCATCGGCTACCAAAAGAACGCTGCCAACGTCTCCGTTTTCGTGCGTAAAACTGGAAAAATATATGTCTATCTCGTTTGTTACGTTGACGACTTCCTCATCTCCTGCACCGCTGGCCACATGGACAAAGTCAAGGCCGAACTCATGAAATTATTCGAGTGCAAAGACTTAGGCGAAGCAAAACAATTCCTTGGCGTTGCAATCATTCGTGACTGCCCAAATAAACGCATAACGCTTTTGATGAAAGGATTTATCAACAATATTGTCGAATTAGCGGGACTTAAGGACGCACATACAGCAACCTCGCCAATGTCGCATACACATCCGATGCTCGAGCCTGCAACCGATATATGGACGAATTATCCTTACGCTACCATGATCGGACGACTAATCTGGGTTGCACGTTGCGTCCGTCCCGATATAACCTTTGTCGTCAACTTACTCGCACGCTTCACGAGTTTTTACGATCAGACGCACGTTAATATTCTCAAGCGCACGTTCCGATATCTCGCCGGTACAGCTTCAATTGGTATCATGTATGACGGAAACTCTGGACACGGATTCCACAAAGTCGCCTACTCGGACGCTGATTATGCGATGCAATACACGTGCAAGTCGACCTCCAGGAACATCATTATGCTAGGTGGCACTGCAGTAATGTGGTCTTCGCGTAAGCAAGCCGCGACTGCGATTTCGACCATGGAGGCCGAATACCAGGCACTCGCGCATTCGACGCAAGAGCTACTTTGGTTGCGCTCTTTCATGCACGAACTAGGTATAAACATCGATCATCCATCTATGATCCTTATCGATAATCGCGCGACTCTCGATTACATCAAAAATCCAACGCATCGCTCACATGCGAAACACATCGATGTGAAACTGCATTTC
>JBBBZN010000136.1:0-27157 GCA_037974915.1 Ceratobasidium theobromae | reverse complement strand
TTCGAGAGGGAGATTTATAAAAAATTCTATTTGGATCGTCTGATCTTGGGGGCAACGTGTCCCTCAGGACTCATGTCCCGATTAGGAGCGATTACCTCCATATATGCGCGACATCCGTGGTTTCCCCGGCCATTGAACTGTTTGGTCTGCAATTACCATGTCTCATTGATCCAACACAAACGAATGCCTAAGCTTGTTACCCTCCGGTCCTCGGGTGCCGAAGTACATTGTGGGCAGCATTACACCAGTGTCAGGAATGAATTGCTAGATCATGTGACTTTTACCAACAATCCTGATTTGCACCCAAGTCCAAGTCAATTCATGTGGCTCCGCAAGTCAGCTCAAAACACAAATCAATGCATGTATATGAATGAATTGGCTTTACTTTTGCTGTTGGCCCAGCTTCTAATCTTTGCTCTGAGCCCACACACTCCTCAAGGTTTCAAACATCTTCTTATCACCTTTTTGCCACGGTTTGGTTATCCTCATTTGTCTCTGTAGAATTTGGATTGAATTGGGTTTGGCTGGATTGGATTGTAAACTTACGCTGTAACATGTAAATAAATCACTATATTTCGTCTTTCTTTTCTCTTGAGCCCCTATAGCTAGCGAAGCCCAAACGTAAGAACTCAACTTTGCTCCCCACCACAGGTGAACTTATATTTAGAAACATTCTTGTTTGTGAAACCTTCACGTGATTATCGAATTGAGCTGTTTTCAAAGGCCTCCATACCTGTTGGTCAATTACGCATACACCCGTCATAAATATTAATATGGCTAATCGATGTGGAGATTACAATGGTGTATCTCATTTGAGGCCTGAACCAGTTCCGTCAACATTTTTGTACTTGGGTCGTTTTTTACGACCTGGTGCGTTCAAAGCGCTGTTGACAAAGCTTTTTGCAAATCGCAAGAGTGCTATGCTCGCATATGGAAAAGTAAACGAGAGATCTATAATATATATCGCTAGTATATCTTGGCTATATAAGCGCGGAAGGTAGCTCGAACACAAAACATAGAATCTGATGCCGTAAGGATAAGGCGACTCCCACGGAGGGAGTGTATAGGAGCATCAGGCCTACAGAAACGGAATCATCGCTCGACCCAAACAATTTCCGCCACTCGGCGCTTACACACTAACCCAAACATCCACAACGGCGGCACGGCCAAGCCCCTAACTCCTAAAGGTATAAGAATCCCCAGAGGTTCTCGAATCTCTTCACACGACCACGACCATCCCACTGGGCGAGTAACCGACATTATCAATATCCACGACCCCAGCGACGACGACGACGACCTCCAGGACACCCACAACGACTCGGCCCTCGGACTTCTTCATTTCTCGTCTCCTGGTTTCTTTCCTTTATTCCTCGCCTCTCTTTCCCCTGCTGTAATCATTACTGACTTTGGTGTATGCTGATAGCTCGGCTTGGACGACCCGACTCGACAATGATACCCCAACTCTAACATTCAACAAGCGCGATATTCAATCAGCCCTCGACGGGGCAGGTGGCATAGTAAGGTGAGTCAGACGGATGTGCATTATTACTAACAGAGGAAGGTTCGAAACGGAAGATCTACAGTAGCAGCAGGTAATCAATATAACGAATGGCGGAAAGCGTAAGGTCAAGACTAAGAACAAGGAGTGTGGTAATAGCAGGAAATTGGACAACTATCAGTGCGGAATATGGAAAATCGGAACTCGGAACGGAATGGAATTGGAGGAGATTGGATGGCCGGAATGGAGGAGGCGCGCTCCCGGATGCGGGGGGCTCTCGGCCGGTGGTGTTGGGCGCAACCACTGCAAGAAGGCCGGGAGTCCTGACATGCCGGTGCGTTTCCCTATTTGCCGTGTCACTACTTGGACTGACCTGACGTACTTGGAGGAAACATTTAGGAGCGGGGGAGGGGAAGAGGTCTATGAATTGTATATAGCATGTTTGAATATATAGTCCATTTAAAGTTAACCACCCTCAACATTGTGGCCAATGCCTTCATTTTGAATACACACGTAGCATAAAACTGTTTACATATACAACTACACACGTTCCAGTGTAAATACGCACAAACTGAACGAGTGCTCTTTAAACACAATAGCCTTATCACTCTCCCATTCCTCAACCGTTCCAACCGTCTGCACAGCATCCGGAGTCTGAGCTGTATTAGTCGTGCTCACGTCTGCTGCCCAAACCTCGTACTTGCTGTACTTGGGATGAACCTTGGCCTTGGATATATGCGCGCCCGCCAAGGTCTCGAGGAACCCCATCAATGCGCCAAGAGCCAATTCGAGGTGTCGGTTCACGACTGCAATTCTGATACTCGCCGGATGTTTGCCGTCTGTGCTTCCTTCAACGTACACAGCACTCGCGTCCAGGTAGGGCCCTAGATCCCAATAGTTTCGATCTGCAGATCTCGGATGGAGGTTTTTGCATACTGGATAACACTTCTAATGACTGATGGGAGAATACGGATAATAAATCAACCAGGCTGAGCGATACCTAGCTCGTCTCGAGCAAGGCTCCATTAAGTGCCGACTTAGTCAACACACCGAGCCCGCCTGGCTGTGACGAAAGTCTTTGACATGAAAAACCATGCAATGAGAAAATCGCCATATATGCGTAATTCTGTGGGTGAGCTGGACCGAGCATCATTGAATGATCTCTCAAGCTATGAGCTTCGATGGACTGTTCCGGAAATCTAGGCTATATTTTTCAAGCTCTGATCTGTGAACTTAATACAAAAGCGCGCATACACGTGCGTACAGCCATTTGACAACAAGACATGTCACGAATCAGATCCAACACACCGGTTGCATGTGAATAACCCCTTGGGATCGACCGCACGCTTAATTTTCAACAGCCGGCGATAGTGGGATCCAAAAAATGCCTTTTTCCATTGTGGCTCGCGCCTACAATCGCGATCATTCATTAGCCTACGGTACTAACTGATTAATAGGTAGGACTCACGGATCGGCTTCGTTCAAGTATGTAGCCTGGTGAAGACCTGAATACTGCCCGAGCTTCTGTGTAAAATTGGTAACAGTTTGTTTAGTGAGCTCGATTATTCCGGGTGGGGCGGTATCGTCCCAGCTTCCGGTAAACATCCAGAGGACGAGGGCATCTTTGCGCCATTTGGGATTCAGTCCAGTCGATTCTGGATCCACTTTGCTAACTGCCCCGCCCCCAACTAAAATCATGATCAGCGAAAATGTTAATTAAGCTAGTTAGGGCTACGTACTAATACTCGCGCTGACAAAATGGATTTTAGAATTGCCAGGCGCTAGAGACAATTTTGCCAATTTCTTCGAAGCTCTAGTTAGCGCAGCTCGGGAAACCAGCCGCGATCCTGTATAGGAGCTGGTGATAATACCAACATCAATGATGTAGGTGTTAAACATGTCGTAAAATGTTCGGTGGGTGGTCCCAAACGTCCTCACAACTGCCCCGTTATTCTGTGAAGCCCAGGTGAACATTGGTTCGAACGTGCTATTCGTTGATTTGACCGAGGGACTGTTTGGATGGAAAAAGATACACTGTAGCGAGTGGGTAGAATTCGGCCAAAGACAGTAGCCGCGAATACCTGAATACCGTTCGTGAGTATGGGCGGTATCAAAAGAAAAAAACACGCACCTGAGTCGGTTACATTTGGCAAGTTCTCCAGAAACCTGGCTGTCGCACTAGCCAATTGTTCCGGACTCGTTGTGTTCACCTGAAATCCAAGTGCAACCGCACTGGACAGCGCTGGATGCGTCTTGTATGTAACATCCAATGTGACCTGCACAGCGTAAGTTTCTAATCCACCCATATTTTCAGAATATTGGTCCCTTACCCCCCAGGTGCTGCCCCCACCTCCACGAAGTGCCCAGAACAGGTCCTTGTTTTGGCATCCATTCGCGGTTACAACTTGTCCATTGGCTTTCACCACCGTAAATTGCAACACATCTTAAGGAATGGTGAGTATTCTTCCCGTAGAAATCCCAAGTGAAATACTGACTATCTACGCCCATGCCATACAAACCACCCAAGGGACTGTGGCCGCCTCCTTGGACCCAGCCGCCAGCAGCACCGACACTTCGTGCGGCACCTCCAACCACCGTGACATTATGATCATCGGCTGCCTTGTATACATCTGGTAAAATATGAGTAAGTTTCTCGACTATATTTATAAAATGCATGCGACTTACCAAGCCACTGCTCGGCTGCTCCAAGGGTGACGGCGGGCACTCCGGATTTGGCATTCGAGCAACCCTTGGGAACGAAAGAGTCGGTAAATTTGATCCCCTTCAGTTTATGTGTCCAGATGCTAAAGGCACCCTCGCCACTCGACCGACCAAGGCTGATGTCCACAAAAGTTAGACAACGAGCATAACAAACAATTCGATACCCACAAATCATGACCAGTATTCTTGATGACTAGTCTGAGGTTATGTTGGCTCGCAAACTTCACCGCCTTGCTAACATCGCTTGCACTCTCGGCGGCGACCGAATAAACGGGGACGAAGCCTTGGGCGCATGTGACATTCCGAGGAGTGTCAATATCACATCCCATACTCTCCCAGGCCAGGTCATGCATTGCACCCGCCTGGTTTGAGCGCCAGAGAGAGTTTTTCCAGTGGGTTTTGACATTACTGCAGGTTGTTTCGTCATAGTGGGGATCGTGGCAGGGCCATGCTGGAGGATGAGGGGCGACGAGCTTCCCGCCGATAGTCGAGTTGAAGAAGGCCCAAGTCTTGGATGAAGGCCAACAACTCTGGTCCGCCGTACAACGCGCATGCTCAGTAGCCAGGGTAGTCGATAAAACTGTGAGGCCAATAAGAAGAGCTTGGATGCGCATCATGAGAACTTGAAGTCGAGAGATGATGTTGAAAGTCCAAGTGGTACTAATTATATACTGGAATAGCTCTCAACCATACTAGTAGTTTGTGGAGCCTACACATGTGCTCGTGTCATTGCCAAGATACGCGCGCCGCAGACCAAGTGAGAGACGGTCATCGGGGCGGCCGTGGCTGCAAGAACAGGTCGCAGTACTAGTTCAAAATGGCTAGATTTGGTAATAAATAACACCGCCTTTCCTAAGTAATAGATATTTTATTGCATCGCGAGATTCTCATACCTTGTGTCATGATTAATTGGAAGCGCCTCAAGGAATCAGCTACGTGTTCACTGCCAAATTTGATCAAACATGATCATGGGTGCTCCATGTTTGTAATAAGGCCTAGGTGACCGAAACTTGAGCAGGTAATACCTAGATACCCAACACGTCCTTGTGTAGGGCTTCAGATATTTTTCACTAAAAATTAAGTGCACGCTGGCTCATGAAATGCACCAGCCTACCGACCCAGATTTGCCTGCACCCTGAGAGCTGTTGGAGCCCATCTGACCACTCGAAGCGCCGACCATATATATCTAGGCCAAGCCATTGAGTTGGCATAGCGTGGTTGGATAGGTTTAGAATGTGGTGGGTTTGGGCCGCAGCCCACGGAGACGCCAACCAATGGGCCACATGGCAGGAAGGAGGGTAGCGCTAATTATAAGCGACCTTAGCGCCCTAGCGCTTAACTACTATCGCGCCTTACCCCGCGCCAATTCCCAACCCAGCGAGTACGCGTCTATCCGATGCCCCTAGGGCTCTGGAACGCGCCATATTTTACTATACAGCTGGCGGGGCTAAACTTAATTAACGCGGTTTACACGTCTTTTTATCGGGGCTCATGCGTTCTCCCTTAAAGTGAGTTACGCACTCTACCGACTAGTAGTATTAGCAGCGGCTCCTGCTCTGAGAGCTCTGCCCTGGCTGCACCATCTTAGACGCCCATTTTAGCCGTGTCCTAGTCCCCCTCCTCCCGCCTTCTTCGCCGGGCTCGGGGGTGAGCTCGCTTGGCCAGCTGCACTCAGCACGCTGCACTACGCGTAGTCGCTACCACCCCCAACCTAATTCGGTTGGTACTAGCTGATACGGAAGACACACGGCCATTCCAACGGCCCATTGTTCCATTTTATATCTGGCGCCACTTCCAACAGAATTAACTTGAGCTTGCATCTGGGGTGATTTTCCTGCAATATGCAGCATATATGCACCAGTAGCTTGAATTCTGTGCTTGGATGGTAAGCAAGTGAGAGTTTGAAAGGTTGTTGCCACAAAGGGTAGGTTGTGCAACCTCGAGCTAAGGTGCTTGCCGTGGAGCTACCATATTAGCCATACCACATTTGGGCTGGCCACCGCGGCAATCGCGCAGGGCACACAAACTCCCTTATCAATCGACTCATCGCGTCCCTCTCACTCTGCAGCGTTTAGAATTATCCAATACTCTCCCAGTTGCCATGTAATAATAGAATATATACAAACCATTCGGCCTCGAGTAACTCTCAACATACCTTCAAGTTGTAAGGACAGCTCCCACCGAAGCTCTGAGCATTCTAATGAGGCGCTTCAAATTGTATTTGTCACATTCTACGAGGCATGGGAAACTTACAATGTATCGCGAGCTCGTAGCTAAGTAACATTCACAAGTTTGCAGGCGTTATCGCGAGTCGAGACAAGTTTAACTAATACACAAGTCTATCCAAGGCTTCTACGTATACAGCAAGAAGCTTGTGACTGATATCTTGCATCGCATCATCAAACAGGCCGTTGCAAGTACATAGTAACTTGGTTTTTCAAGTTGATGATCACGTACATACGCAAGCGCATACATCCACTGTTAATAATATATCGCGGAATATGCTAGTGGAGAAATTAAAAAATACCCCAGTTGGACAAATAGCACAACTGTAACAACCGGAGAAAGTACACGTGTGCTCATACACGCGCATACATCTTATTTTTACTACGAGGCACATCATAAATCAGATCCAATGCACCGGTTGCATGTGAACAACCCCTTGGGATCGACTGCCCGCTTGATTTTCAACAGTCGATCATAGTGGGATCCAAAAAATGCCTTTTTCCACTGCGGTTCACGTCTGCAATCACGATCACTCATCAACATACAATACCGACTGACTACGACGTGCGACTCACGGATCTGCTTCGTTAAAGTACGCAGCCTGGTCGAGACCCGAATACTGCCCGAGCTCTTGTGTAAAATTAGTAAGCGCTTGTTTAGTGAGCTCGATCATCTCAGGCGGGGTGGTGTCGTCCCAGCCCCCGGAGAACATCCAGCTGAGGAGGGCATCTTTGCGCCATTGGGGGTTAAGTCCAGTGGACTCTGGGTCGGCTTTGCTTACTGCTCCACCCCCGACTGAAGCCACGATCAGCAAAAAATGTCAATTGAGCTAGGTCGGGCTACGTACCAATGTTCACGCTGACTGCCATAGGGGTGCCGTGTGCTAACGACAACTGTGCCAATTGCTTTGAGTTTTCAGTAAGTGCAGTTCGGGAAACCAGGCGTGATCCTGTATATGAGGCGGAGGCGATACCAATATCGGTGATGTAGGTGGTAAACATGTCGTAAAACGTTCGATGGGTAGTTCCAAATGTCCCCACGGCTGCTCCGTTATTTTGTGAAGCCCAGGTGAACATTGGTTCGAGCGTCCTATTTGTCGATTCGACCGAGGGACTATTTGGATGGAGAAAGATGCACCCTAGTGAGTGGATAGAATTCAACCAGAAACAATAACCGCGAGCGCCTGGGTACCGTCATGAGCGCCAGATAATAGTAAGAGCAAAAGACATGCACCTGAGTCGGTTACATTTGGCAAGTTCTCCAAAAACCTGGCTGTCGCACTAGCCAATTGTTCCGGACTCGTTGTGTTCACCTGAAACCCAAGTGCAACCGCACTGGACAGCGCTGGATGCGTCTTGTATGTAACATCCAATGTGACCTGCACAGCGTAAGTTTCTAATCCACCCATATTTTCAGAATATTGGTCCCTTACCCCCCAGGTGCTGCCCCCACCTCCACGAAGTGCCCAGAACAGGTCCTTGTTTTGGCATCCATTCGCGGTTACAACTTGTCCATTGGCTTTCACCACCGTAAATTGCAACACATCTTAAGGAATGGTGAGTATTCTTCCCGTAGAAATCCCAAGTGAAATACTGACTATCTACGCCCATGCCATACAAACCACCCAAGGGACTGTGGCCGCCTCCTTGGACCCAGCCGCCAGCAGCACCGACACTTCGTGCGGCACCTCCAACCACCGTGACATTATGATCATCGGCTGCCTTGTATACATCTGGTAAAATATGAGTAAGTTTCTCGACTGTATTTATAAAATGCATGCGACTTACCAAGCCACTGCTCGGCTGCTCCAAGGGTGACGGCAGGCACTCCGGATTTGGCATTTAAGCAACCCTTGGGAACGAAAGAGCCGGTAAATTTGATCCCCTTTAGTTTATGTGTCCAGATGCTAAAGGCACCCTCGCCACTCGACCGACCGAGACTAATATCCACGAAATTCAAAGTTAGACAACAAACATAGCGCTATAGCGTAGCAGACAACTCGAGACTCACTAATCATGCCCGGTATTTTTGATGACTAATTTGAGGTTATGCTGGCTCGCAAACTTCACCGCCTTGCTGACATCGCTCGCGCTCTCTGCGGCGACGGAATAAACGGGGACGAAGCCTTGGGCACATGTGACATTCCGAGGGGTGTCGATATCACATCGCATACTCTCCCAGGCCAAGTCTTGCATTGCACCCGTCTGGTTTGAGCGCCAGAAGGAGTTTCCCCAATTTGTTTTAACATTGCTGCATGCTGCTTCGTCATAGTTGGGATCGTGACAAGGCCATGCTGCAGGGCGAGGGGCGACGAGTTTCCCGCCGATAGTCGAGTTGAAGAAGACCCAAGTCTTGGATGAAGGCCAACAGCTCTGGTCCGCTGTACAACGTTCAGCAGCTAGCGTAGTTGATAGAATCGCAGGAGCAACTAGAAGAGCTTGGATGCGTGTCATGAGAAGTCGAGAGATGGTGTGGAAAGTCCAAGTGATGCTAATTATATACTGGACAAGTTCCCGAGAACCGTAGCTTGTGGAGTCCGCACGTGTGCTGGCGGCATTGCTAACGCGCGCCGCAGACCGAGTGGTAGACGGTCATCAGGACAGTCATAGCTGCGAGAACAGATCGTAGTTCTAAATGGCCGAATTTGGTAATATATGCACCGCCTTTCTTAGGTAATATATTATTTGCTTCGCCGAGCTTCCCAACGTGTGCTAGCCATCAGCAAAACGCATGGATGTGTCGAAGCCGATATATGCGCATGCTGAAATAAGACGAATTATGAGCCATCCACCCTCTGAACTAGCTAGAATCGAGATCATTCATACTAAGTCATAGAAAAGTAGCATATATGCGCAAGCAGCAGGTTTATTCATTAGTGGAGCCCGTGTCTTCATTCCTCAATTTTCAAAGACTGCGAGCCCTTGTGTGTGGAGCCGCGAGCTCCGGATCTTGGAGGCCAAAAGAAGAGCTTGCTTATCAGGATCGCGTCGGACGCGGAAGTCTGAGGGTCGGTCACCGCCATCCACCTGGTGTTGCCCTCGAGAAGGTCCAGAATTGCTGCAAATCTCGATTGGAGATCTAGAGCCCGCTCTCGAGGCGCTTGTTCGGGGAGCACACCTAAATATATATATCGCCGTACCACAAAATTGTAAGCTAACAGAGGCACCTGGACTGCTCGTTACTCTCCGAGGCGCATTGTCACCCTAATTGCCTTGGTATAAAATAAACGGTCCGGCCTAGTCGACAGCGATGTTTGGCATATATTTAAGGATGTTGGAAGAAGGTTCAAGTGGGAGTTCAGGTAAAGGGCTTATGGCCATTAGGCGCCCAGACGTTGTGTTTTTGATTGGTACGCCCATGAGGAGATACGCGAGCCACTTGAATATCTCGAATTCGGGGCTGAAAAATTAGCGCCGAAGACTATGATAGAAGACAACGGGGCACTGGATTGGCACCATGATCTTATCGCATTGGCGCGCCGCATTAGGGTAGTTCCTCGGAAAATCAACTCTAAAAGTTATTATCACCCCCATACACGTGTTACAAATTAGATACTTTTGTTCGATTGAATAATACTTCCCAAAGCAAGGACAAAATTAGACGCGCTCACCTCGGCCATTAATTTGCAATAATAGCCGTGGAGTCACGTGACTGAATGTTGGTCACCCCTATCCTTACTCACATTTGAGATCATTCACCATTGGATGGGACCATGTCGCATATCTGGGAACGACCTGAAGTCCACAAGAGCTCAAAATGTGTAGAACTTGTAGTATCCCTCTTCTCAGAATACTGTCAGACAATGACGACACTCGCCAATCTCCAGAAGAAACTCGGGCGAGCACTCAAAGATACCGCAGGAGTCAAGGGTACTGGGATGGTTCCGGGTATGTTAATATTTTATTTCTTTGGGTTGTGCTAAAGGCCATTCAGCCAATGCAATGCAGGCTAGCGCTATTCTCTTCGAGGCACTGGGCGAGGTAGACGGCAAACTAGCGAAACTTGCGGAGAAGGAGTACGACCACCTTAGCTCAGAAGTCAGGAAGCACTTTAAAAAGATGGCTGTGAGTGGTGTATATTTGGCGCGTGCGTTTGCTAATGGGCCCGCAGAAAGAAGAGAAAGCGCATGACGAGCTTACCTTTAACACCAATGTTCGACTAAAGCAAGCCTGTGGGTCTAGGCGTGCACCTCTAATGTTGTATTGACTCTTTGATAGCTTCTGCATACGACAAGAAGGTCAAGGGGAAGGTCCCATATACCGCTGACGAGCATGCTAAGCAAGTGCATCTCCTAAGTGCCCTCGGCAACGATTTGGCTGCTGCTAAACTGTATGTCCCATATTAGCACCGACCGTAATTATGCTAAAATTTCTCAATAGCGCCCATGAGACATTAGTATCCCAACGACACGTTACTGTCCTTTTCTCCGTTGGTGCTTCGCTTTCTCGAGTCGCAGACGCGTCTTGGACTGGCGCGTGCGAACATGTCAAGCGCGCGGGCCCCCATGTTGGGCGCATTGGCCAATGGCGATCATTATGCGAAGGCGGCTGGGCGGGAGCTGTCCCGGATGATTTACCCGACATCGATAAACCTGGATCGGGCGTAATTGAAAAGGCTGGTCTCGGATCTCCACGCAGGCCCAAATATGCTCCAAGTTTGGCCGAGAGCAACACGACTGGCATAACTAGCACTACTGGTATGACTGGCCAGTCGACACCTCTTATATCGCCATTCCCCCTCACTCCGATCCCTGGGATTGGTCCTGCTGGAGGATATTTTGCTGGTAATGACGGTGATTTGAAACCTCCCCTTGCTCCGTATGTTCGAGACTCGTCAACTCCACTTTCGAATCAGGGCACGGGAACCTCCCGAATGCCGCCTGCTCCTCCTCCCTTTTCAGCACCCATACCCCCAGCAACCCCACAGCGAAAAGAGTCAAGCCAATTCCCTCCCCCTCCTCAACATCCTGCATCTCCAACAAGACCACATGCGGGCCTCCCTCCGCCCTCGCCCGTAAGGGGTAACATCGGACTCCCAGGAGAACCAATCGACGGGCTGCCTTCGACGCCTGTTCGACCGTTTGCAGACTTGCCGGGCGCTCAAGGGTCTCCGATCCGAGCACCCGCAACTCCGGTTCGAGTTCCGTCATCTCCGACTCGGGTACCGGTGCCTCCGTCGCCAGTACGAGGACCTGCCTCGCCTTCCCCTGTACGATCAGGTTCTCCCACACGCCCTCCCCTGCCTGTTCCACCAGGTTATCAAAACGGAAATCCTGGCGCCGGCCCTCTGGTCGAGAAGGCAGAGGGCGCTGGGTGGAGCGTCGGTTCCTGGGCACCCGCTGGTGGAAATGCGGCACCACCCACAGAAGAGCCCGAGCCCGTATCCATCTCGAAGTTTTTGAACGAGAACAAGGAAATGGGGATTGACATTACCGAGTTGGAGGGCGCTGCGATTCGAGAAACCGTTGAGAAGATGGCTGCTGCTGCTGCCGCCACTGCAAACCCCGCCGAAGTTAAACCTCCTGCCTCGTTGCAGCCTGGATGGGGTGGTGGGAGCCAGTTTGAGGTCGGCCCGACTGGGACTGTGAAGAAGCTTGTCCTGGATGATGGACGGCAGATTTCGGGTGGGTCGCGGCCGATGCCCGAGCCCCCCGGATCAAGACCGTTGCCTACACCCTTGGAGATGAGAAAACGAACCGGGAGTATCGAGTCATTGGCGAGTAATGGGACGACGGGTCGAGTGGCTGCGATGAGGAACAAGTACGATGCTCCGGTATGTATGATCTAGTTGTTTTATATATGTGGTTCTTATGGTTTTTGGATTAGCCTCAGTCGCCTGGTCCGAGGGAACGACCTCCACTTGCTCAAGCGGTTTCAGATATGGTGAATGCTGCGAGGTCTCCGGAGCAGGCTAATGCTCGAGGTTGGCCCCGCTCCAACGCTCCACCTTCGGCGTACCCTGAACGAGCTGGGTTGACGTCCCCTTCGCTTGACAATATCCACAATGGCAATGCCGCGATAGGTTGGGGCGCTCGTGAGCTTAATGCCCTGCGAGATCAAAGGGAACGCGAGTGGCGGGCGAGAGAGTACGCACTCAGTCTGGAGCAACGAGAACTCGAGTTGGAGCGGGCACGGATTGCGCTGCATCAGCAATATCAGCAATTTACCGGTTCTTCAGGTGTCAGCTCGAGTACGGGTGTGAGCGGTACGACTGCGCTAAGCGGTACGACTGGTACAAGCAGTTCGACAAATACGAGTGGAACGACGAGTACAAGTGGGACGACGAGCACGAGTCGGTCTAGTAATACGAGCGGCTCAACGACTATGAGTGGCGCAACGACGATTATTGGACATCCCGCATTTAGCCGCCGGCCACGGTCTCCTGAAGATCCTGATGACGTCCGACCACCCTGGGCAACGTCTCCACCCAAAATGTCGGCAAGTTCGAGGTATGCGACGCAGCTTCGAGAAGATTCGGATGTCGAGTCGACATCGCCGAATGGGAAAAAGGGGACTTGGATGGGGCGTGGGTTGAGGCGGTTGAGCATGCCGTCGCCGTTTGCGGAGAAGAAGGCGATTCAGGTTGTGTCGATTCCGGCACCAAGAGACAATGGCATTGGAAATCGGAGAAGTTTTGAAGCTGGGCGGTAGGACAAGTATAACTGAACCTTTTATATGCACTGTTGTTTTGGATGCACCTGGAGTGTAAGTGTTGTTGTCTTGGCTGCTGTGGTGTTATGGTTCATGTGCGGTTCTTTTGGTACTGGATAATTAACATGTGGAATGAATATATGCGATTCCGGGATGTCCTGCGTTTAGAGAGGGTCGCTGGTTGAGGCGGAGGGCGTGGCTTGTACCTTGTATTGAGATGCTGACCCTTGAAGGATCTATTACGATTTCTTCACCCTATTGGTACAGCTTTTGCATCTTATTTGGAGCGCGTATCAATATTTATCGTTGTGTATGCAACGCCCCTACAGACTTAAACGCATATGCATATGTCCAGTCCATTGTTGAGTGGCGGCTTGTGATCCCTCATAATATTTCGATTTTTAATTCTACAAATTTAACACAATTTATGTACTTTCTTCTATGCTGTAGTGCATGCGAAAAGTCCCTAAATACATTAAAGTACCCCTGTTTTGGCCGCAGCAGGTTATGAGCCCCGGAACGCACATACCCAACCTGTTCAATTCACCAATCAACTTATATGTTCTTTGAACCCGTAGTTTCCACCCTTGTAATTGCCACTCAACCTCTACATGGGATGGGCAATTACAAAAGGTATAGAAAGCCACAGATTCAAATCACGTATAGGTGAATTAGGCTGAGAACTCGGGTTGGGCAAGTTCGTTACGGGGCCTTAACCCGTCGCGGCCGAAACAAGGGTACTCTTAATGTATATCTGGGAAACTTCAAAGGTTCATATGATCACACGGGTTTCTTCAAGTCCTGATGGTGTGCCTCCGTGATATGGAATTGTAGGATGGGGAAGGACGTTGTGATAAGGGAATGGGAATGGTGGGTGACCTTTTGGCCGGGCAAGCTTCATTTTATACCCGCCGTTAGTCTAATTTCCGTGAATTTCGGCCGCCACATCCGGGACATCATGTGGGCGTGGGAAGTGCAATATCCAAGCCCCTATTATGACGCCCATCTAGAACATTCAATTCATAACTTGCGCCGCGGGATTCGCGAACCCGTAGCCGGCTATAGCCAATGCGATGTAGTGGTAGTTTAAATGCGCACTCCGGATATAATAAACTTTGATATTTGATTCTTCGATGCAGTGTGGAGGGTGAGTTAGCTAGAAATCGGACGTCCTTCCACTTTGCGCAGACGCATACAACTGCTGATGCCATTTACTAAAGTATTGCATAACTATCCATTCGCGAGCAAAACGTTCAAACCTAGCGGAATTGCCTCACGACCCTCCTTAGAAGGCGTCTCGACCAGGTCGTAACAGCTACTATTAGGGCACCACTAGAGTCAGCGTGTGCATGTGCCACTCTGGCGCTCGATAGAAGTGTTCTCCGCAGTCTTCCCTACGGTCGGCGACCACTTTGTCAAGGTTAACCTTACGGAAGTAAGGTTCAGGGGTACTTCTCTCATGAGAAGGCAAGGTAAATTTACCTAGCCCCTAGGCTGGAATCCTGAACTCGGTCCGGGTCCGTGTTCGGCGCTTCAAACGATCGACTATGATCGATCATCAGTGGAAGTTTTCTCGAGTGTTGGTCGATCGAATAGCTTACCTCATTTGTGGCGGCGGGCTGTTTGGTTCGAATTCGTAGGCAGGAGCGCTACATCGCCTGTTATGACTACGAAGGTACGTGCTCAAGGTGTTCCAATATAATTATCAACTTTCAGAGCCATCTCTTGAGCGCAACCATCAGCCTGCCCTTCCGTTTGTGGAATCGCGCGCCACAGTGCATTCTATGTTCTACGCCGTGTGCACGGCCGTTCCCTTGATTTTTAACCCGCTTAGTGATCCTATGAAGTTGAGTATATATATGAATCGTTCTTGAATCCTTATTAAGTGGCCGCCGTTAAATTCGAATGGATTTATTGGCTTGGATAGTGCTCGTATCTGGTGGCTCATGCGTACGAGCACAATCTCCCGGGTCAGGATTCGAGCTGTGATTCAAATTCTACCAGGGTTTGGCCTGGAATCTAGGCTTTTGGGAGCATTTAAGCACCAAGATCTGGTGTAAATATATGCGCCTTCGATATCGGACCGTGATAGTTCTTCGGTCGGTTATTCAGAACTTAATCCATTAGACATCTTAAATTAAATAAAGCTATTTATGAGGAAAATAGGGCGATCAGATCTTCGATATACATGACTGGAACTATAGCTATGGCGTCAAGGAAATTATCACGAAATGTGAACGTGGCACAAAGTAAAGTATACAAGTCGTGGCTACCTAACAATGACTATGGGCACAATAACAATAATATGTAACTTGAAGTGCAAGATGAGGTGCAAGGTATTTCTACAAAGATGGGCAGTCAAAATGATCGAGAGGAAAAAGTGAGAAAAGGTAGGCAATCAAAGTACTGCTGCGGGCACTAGGTGGCTAGAATGTTCAGAATTATATCTGCAGCTCTTGAACCAGGTGCTGCTCGAGTCGATCCCGAATACTGCTCATCCATACTTCATAAAGCGAGACGTTGGCCACGATTCTCGCGCGGCACTCGCCACACCACTTTGGGCCAGTCATCATTTCGAGGACATAGGCAACGGTAAAAAGCTTTGGTTGTTGCGTGACGCACGAATATAGGAGGATCTCGTAAGCGTCTTGAGTCCACCGAGCGATCCAATGGACGTGTCTGTGGCTCGGATTGAGGTTCTGCCAATTCCCAAAACATGATTGACAGGTGAGTTGTTTTACGATCTCGGGGTCTTCCTGCACTACTCCGCAGTCGTTGGATAACAAAAGGTCGGCGAGTTTTGAGTGGCGGAGCGCTATCATACTCAGTATCCTCGCCCCGGTCGAGCTTGAGTGGAGAAGTTGGATGTTTTGTGTGTCGCGCAGGTTGATGGACCGAATGAGGAGACGGGAGGCGAGAGCCAGCTCTTGCGGAAAACTGTGTTTAAGTGCAACTCCAAACGCGAGCAGAGGATCCTTTTCCAAACATACGTGAGAGTCCTTGTCAGATAAGAATCCGCGCAGGAGCCTTTTCATGATCCGGAGCTGATACTTTTCGCACACTTCCAGTGCAACATCGAACGCTGGGAACGAGGCGATCTCCGGTACATCTCGAGCATAAGCCAATTGAAGAAATATCGAAAAGATGGTTGAGGTTTCGTTTATCTCGTACCAATTTCCGGAAATACCGGGTAGCAACAAGCTTTTGAACACGGGCGAAGCAGAAGCGAGGATGTCGAAGTGAACACTGTAGACAGCGTAGTCAAGGGTGCAGATAATCGCGTCCCCGGCTTTGTTACCGAAACCGAAATAAGATGGACAGGGCTTGAGGACGGAACCCTCCGGTGGGTTTGGCCCTTGCTCTGTGGCCTCGTTATTAGACAGAGTCGTCAAGATGTTAGCTATTAGGATAGGGCTTGATAATCAGTAGAATTTTTGTGCAAGGGGACAAATACTCGCCTGAATGCATGAGAGACATTCGATTTTAGGTTCGCAACGGGTAATGACGGTGGTTGTTTAGATATTAGAGTTAAACTCACTTTATCGTACCGGACCCTGTAGATTTGCAATGCAGGATCCAATCAGATTTCATCGGCGTAAGCACTCGAAACGGCCAACCTCCCATATGAAGAACTCCTCCGTCATCCGGCCGGCCCGAAAGGAAAAAACCTCGCAGTTTTTCGCCTATATATACTATCTGGGTTCCCACTCTTGATTCTCATCTCTTCTAGAATGTCTGTTACGATTAGCGTTGATCCAGCTCATGTCATCGCGCCTGTCGATGATAGGATTTACTCCGGTTTTATTGAGCATCTCGGTCGATGTAAGTGTAATGTCCATTCTGAGCGCATGTCTGATCGATAATATCAGGTATATATGGAGGAATCGTACCAACCGAGGGTACATCCCAGTCACTTATTACCTCAAGCGGATTTCGCAAAGATGTTCTGGAGTTAATCAGAGACGAACTCAAGGTCCCGATCGTGCGGTGGCCCGGGGGAAACTTTGTCAGGTAAAGCTTCTTGTGGGGTTTCATTTGTGACCCCGCACTCAACTTGCGTAGTTCTTACCAATGGCAGGATGGAATTGGGCCAAAGGACAAACGTCCTTGCCGACCAGAGCTTGCGTGGGGATCGGAGGAGAGTAATTTGTTTGGGATGGATGAGTACATTGCGTGGTGCGGTGCTTAACTTTTACCACTATTTCTCGAAATTGAATTATAGATACAGGTGCCGCGAGGCAAAGACCGAGCCATACATCTGTTTGAACAGTAAGTTTTTACGATCATTAATATGATAATGTTATGATTGAACATTGCCAGTGGGAACCGGAACATTGACTGATGCTTTGGCATGGCTCGAGTATGCCAATGGCACCCGCAACACTTATTGGGCCAACCTCCGCCGAAAACATACCGGCAAGGATGAGCCATACAACGTGAAACTTTGGGGTCTCGGAAACGAGATGTATGGTACGCCAACCGACTCTCCCTGCTCTCCCAAACTTGGTTAATCTAGCTTGTCTAGGAAAGTGGCAGATTGGACAGCTCTCTGCCGAGGCATACGCGGCAAAAGCCCATCGATGGGCACACGCTCTCAAAACGATGGACCCCACCATCCAGTTGATCAGCTGCGGCGAGATTGGTGTATCAAGTTGGGATTATACTGTCTTGCAAAAACTCGCACCGTGGGTTGAATACCACAGTATTCACCTCTACACGAGTCCTGGCCCAGATACCGAGTTCAAAGACACATCGCCTCGTGCACGGTACGAGCGGAACGTATTTGGCCCGGCGGCGTAGGTTATTCCGTCTCTTGCATTACGTGTTACTAAGCGCATTTATAGGGCGGAGAAGGCTATTGAGATTTGCGCCGGTCTGATTGATCTCGCTGTAAGAAATTTGCCGGCGGTCTCCAGCCCGTATTAATATCCGGTTCTCCAGCGTATCGAACAAAACGTCCCCAAACAAATTAAGATTGCCTTTGACGAATGGAATGTGAGGCTAATACCACTTTCCTATAATCTTAATTTTACTAAACAACTACTTAGTCTTGGGATTTTGTCAAAGGGACACCTGAAAACGGGCTGGAACGTGAGTCACACTATCCCCGACATAATTCAAGTCTCACTTGTCTTTTTCAGAGATTTATGACCTCTCAGATGCGTTGGCTATCGCAAGCTGGATGAATGTCTTTATTCGCAAGGCAAACCACGTTGCAATAGCCTGCATTGCCCAGTCCGTCAACGTAATCTCACCCGTAAGCACATTGCTTTATTTCCTTACTATCAGCTCTCAACAATTACCCTAGATCATTACTTCTCCAACTGGCCACGTCCTACAAACAATCTGGCACCCATACCACCTGTTTGCGAAATACATGCGCAATGGTACTGCCATCCGCTTGGCTCTAACCGGAACCGCGATACCGGTTTTCAAAGATACCACCCAACCGGCTTGGGCTCAGTTCGCCGCGGGTCCCCAGCCATACCTGGACGCGAGTGCTGTATACGTTGAAGGAAGCGCCGACGGCAAAGAGCCCGCGAGCATCAGAATCGCAGTCGTGAACCGACACCTCGAATTGGCTCTCGGCGCATTAATGAGGTTCCCCGAGACCTTGGCGGGCGCGCATATATCCAAGGCCAAGGTTCATCCCAAGTACACCAAGTACGAGGTTTGGGCAGCAGACGTGAGCACGACTAATACAGCTCAGACTCCGGATGCTGTGCAGACGGTTGGAACGGTTGAGGAATGGGAGAGTGATAAGGCTATTGTGTTTAAAGAGCACTCGTTCAGTTTGTGCGTATTTACGCTGGAACGTGTGTAGTTGTATATGTAAATAGTTTTATGCTACGTGTGTATTCAAAATGAAGGCATTGGCCACAATGTTGAGGGTGGTCAACTTTAAATGGACTATATACAGTATTCAAACATGCTATATACAATTCATAGACCTCTTCCCCTCCCCCGCTCGTAAATGTTTCCTCCAAGTACGTCAGGTCAGTCCAAGTAGTGGCGCGGCAAATAGGGAAACGCACCGGCATGTCAGGACTCCCGGCCTTCTTGCAGTGGTTGCGCCCAACACCACCGGCCGAGAGCCCCCCGCATCCGGGAGCGCGCCTCCTCCATTCCGGCCATCCAATCTCCTCCAATTCCATTCCGTTCCGAGTTCCGATTTTCCATATTCCGCACTGATAGTTGTCCAATTTCCTGCTATTACCACACTCTTTGTTCTTAGTCTTGACCTTACGCTTTCCGCCACTTGTTATATTGATTACCTGCTGCTACTGTAGATCTTCCGTTTCGGACCTTCCTCTGTTAGTAATAGTGCACGTCCGCCTGACTCACCTTACTATGCCACCTGCCCCGTCGGGGGCTGATTGAATATCGCGCTTGTTGAATGTTAGAGTTGGGGTATCATTGTCGAGTCGGGTCGTCCAAGCCGAGCTATCAGCATACACCAAAGTCAGTAATGATTACAACAGGGGAAAGAGAGGCGAGGAATAAAGGAAAGAAACCAGGAGACGAGAAATGGAGAAGTCCGAGGGCCGAGTCGTCATGGGTGTCCTGGAGGTCGTCGTCGTCGTTGTCGCTGGGGTCGTGGATAGTGATAATGTCGGTTACTCGCCCAGTGGAATGGTCATGGTCGTGTGAAGAGATTCGAGAACCTCTGGGGATTCTTATACCTTTAGGAGTTAGGGGCTTGGCCGTGCCGCCGTTGTGGATGTTTGGATTAGTGTGTACGTCAGGAAAAACAGCATGGGATAATTAGAAGCAAATTTGCTAAATTATCCCATTTACCAGTTTCCTAACCCCCCTGGCACCTGAGACCCTGTTAGCCCAAATTACACCCTGATTATCCCTGTCATAAAAAGGTCTGATTCATGCAGAAATGGCATAAAAATCCTGGCTTACATAAGCATTACATAAGCTAATCATAACCTTATTAGGTAGTGGGCCTCCAAGAGGAAAGCTGACACACCCTTAGTCATACCACAAACCTGTCTCTGTACTCAAAGGAGATGTCCCAGGAAGGGGAGTTATCATTCAACAGACAAGAATCATGTGACTCTCAAGAACAGCCACTTGTCACCTGACTCTGACTTTGCCATTTCACCACCAACCAGCCCAAGTCACTTGTGCCCACAACCCACCACATCACATGCCCATGTGCCCAGACACACGCCCAGGGGTGCTTTATAGCATTTAGCCTGTTTGGGCACAAGGGGAAAAAAAATTAATGGCTGGTTGGCAAGAATGATCAAATTGCCAATAGACTAGACCATATATGGGGGGACATTTTGACAGATCCCAAAAAGGAAAGTAATAGAGAAAAATAAATAAAATATATTTGGATATATTTGGAATAATTAGTTTCCTTTTATGGACATTTGAAATTGCCTAATGAGGAAATATGTGCCCACAACCATTTCTGCAGTTTTCCCCCATTTTTCCATATATGGTAACCCTTACCATAACAGGTGAGTAATGAATTGCCATATCAAGCATCCCAGCATATTGAATTTCCCAAAAAGGAAATTTGTGCATGGAGATGCCCACAACCATTTCTGCAGTTTTTAAACTCTTTTTCCATATATGGTAATTCTGGGGGTAAATTATGCAACCCCCAGAGATAAAGACACTCAAATTTGCCCTTATTTTACCAAAAGTCTAATTATCCACTGCTGTTTTTCCTGATGTAAGCGCCGAGTGGCGGAAATTGTTTGGGCCGAGTGCTGATTCCATTTCTGTAGGCTTGGTGCTCCCATACACTCCTTCCGCGGGAGTCGCCTTATCCTGACGGCATCAGATTCTATGTTTTGTGTTCGAGCTACCTTCCGCGCTTATATAACCAAGATATACTAGCGATATATATTATAGATCTCTCGTTTACTTTTCCATATGCGAGCATAGCACTCTTGCGATTTGCAAAAAGCTTTGTAAATGGCGCTTTGAACCCACCACGTTGTAAAAAAACGACCCAAGTACAAAAGTGTTGACGGAACTGGTTCAGATGTCAAAATGAGATACACCATTGTAATCTCCACATCGATTGGCCATATTTATGAGGGTGTATGCGTAATTGACCAACAGGTATGGAGGCCTTCGAAAACAACTCAATTCAATAATCACGTGAAGGTTTCACAAACAAGAATGTTTCTAGATATAAGTTCATCTGTGGTGGGGAGCAAAGTTGAGTTCTTACGTTTGGGCTCCGCTAGCTATAGGGGCCCAAGAGAAAAAAAGGACGAAATATAGTGATCTGTTTACATGTTACAGCGAAAGTATACAATCCAATCCAGCCCAACCCAATTCAATCTAAATTCTACAGAGACAAATGAGGACAACCAAGCCATGGCAAAAAGGTGATAAGAAGATGTTTGAAATCTTGAGGAGTGTGTGAGCTTGGAGCAAAGATTAGAAGTTGGGCCAACAGCAAAAGTAAAGCCAATTCATTCATATACGTGCATTGATTTGTGTTTTGAGCTGACTTCGTCAGAAGTCTGTTAGCTAGCGCCCTGACAGTCTAGTAATTGTGGCACGCCACTCACCTCGAGTTTAGGTAGGGGTTATTTGGATCTTGTAGTATATAAATCGAGGGATGTTCGAGTTATCTGGCTACCATTTACTGGACTTAACCAAAGCCCAGACCTGAGCAATCGGAATATTAGATGGCAGAAGGTGAATACTTACGAAAGAAGACGAGGGAGTGCTTGTGAGACCTGATGGATGTGAACCTAGAGAGGAAAGTAAAAGTGATAAGTATGTCAAGGAGGGGGTCCAGGGTGCGCCAAAGATGTCGACAGTCAGTGAGCCAGAGAGAAAGTCCAGTGTGGGGATCCCAGGGTCCGGTTTTGAGATCTTGAGGGATTGAAATATTGAAGTTGAAGTTGAAGTTGAGGCCTACAGAAAAGGGGGTATGCTTCAGTGGATTGCGAGAGCCCTGTAGCTAGGCAAGCCAGCTGGGTATAAGTTAGTAGCATCATGTAGGAAAATCATTTGGGTGAAGGATGGAAAGTCCGATCTAGTCAAGAAGAAATGATGAGTCTGAATAAAAGTGGAAAGTGGTAGGATGAAGGAGAGAAGCCAAGACATAGACCAAGACCATGAAACACAGGCGCACCGCATATCACCCACTCCCCTAGCATCTCATCCACTATGCTTCCTTCCCAGCTCCCCTCATATCCACCTCTGCCCACCACGCCTCCCCTCCCATGCCTCCTACCATCACCAACTCTGCTCTTTCCTCCCTTGCCTCTACTGCCTGCTCCACCACTGTCACTTCCACCTGCATCTCCACCTTCATATCCATAATCCTCTTGCCTTTCATCTCTGTTCGACTCATAAACCACCCCAGATCCATCTTAAGTATATCCCAATCCACTCCCTGAAGATATTCCACTGCTGCCTCAAGCATCTCCTTCAGATTCCAAATAATCGATTCTCCAGAGCTCTGTCAATTCACCTGCTTGGTTAGTAACTGCTCCATTCCCATTACTAGACTCAACACTCACTCCGCCCTTCAGCAGATCATACACCACTTTCTCTATGACCTGGTGGTACAGTTCTCGCAAGTCGATCTTTGGTCCTTTCCAGTCCTTGTTGCACAGACTCACTCCACACCCGCCTGCGAGCACCACAAGGTCAATGCTCATCCGCTCGAGTGCAGACCAGGACAGTTCGGTCATCGACTCCTTTGGTTTGCACCTGTACTTGAACTCGCTGGCCAACCAGATGATGTGTTTGACTAGAAGAATCTGGTCTTTGGTTATGTTTTCATGGTGGAAAACAATGAGGACATCAGGAAAACCTGCAAAAGATTTAAATCTAGGGGGTTGCATTATGCATAGTTTCAAAGTACTTTGAAGAATCTAGGAGGATTCACAGTGCTTTGAAGAATGTTCAAAGATTCTAACTACTTTAAATCTTGTCCCATGTTGCAAAGTGGTTTGCAACAACATCAGCAAAAAAAAAAGGGGGTATGGATGGGTACGTACCCCCGTATCCCCCCGTATCTTAGTCCATGATATGTATCGTCTTGCACTTTGTACGTACCACATATGTATCACATACATATCCCCAGTGTGTGGTACGTACCACCCCTGTACCACCCCTGTATCACCTCTGTACCACCTAGTATCACCATAGTACATCTGGAAAAACAGCAGGGGATAAAGTAGGCAAAACTCCCCTCATTACCTGATTACACCATTTCCTAACCCCCCCTGCACCTGATCCATGGGTAGCCCATATTAGACACCCCATAGATAATACTCAAAAATTTAACTTTGTAATTTGCCAAATTATCTTGTAAAATTTTGCAAAGTGTTAATTATCATCCACAAAGGTAGGGTTAGGTTAGGTCAGGGATATGTCAAATCTATGACATAATAAAGATTAGATAGCAGTGATTAGATAAGATACCAATGATTGATCAGGATCATTAGATGAGATTGGTCTATCAGATCATCAAAGATCTCATATCAATCAGAGGTCATGTGACTTGGTCAGATTTGTCATCATATTATTTGATGACTTCATATTTCAAATAATCGCTTAAGTAACATACAAATACGAGCACTGCACATTCCGGGCAGTGGACAGGGGGTAAGCATATGTGGGCAGGAACCAGAAAACCCAAGCCCAAGGACAATAGGCCTGGGTGAGTCAGATCAAATCAGGTACAATCAAGAAGCAGCCAAGAAACCCGAGCAGATGGGCCCAGGTGAGTCAGACATATATCAGATGGGAGAAAGAAACCCAAACCACAATAGACCCGAGCACAATAGACCCGAGCACAATGGACCCGAGCACAATGGACCCAAGCATGAGCCCAGGAACAATAACCCGAGTCAGATCAAATCAGGCACAGGAAACAATCAGGCACAAACACAAGTACAGTATGTACAAACAGTCAAGCGCTCACAAGTTGGCATAGAACAAGCAGAAACCAGTCAAAAACAAGAAGCTATATTGAAAGTTAGTTAGTTAGAAGCACAAGCATGGGAAACCTGTGAGCTAGACCCGGCTTCATCATCACGGGGAGGAGTATCGGGCCGAACATTCTTGGCACGTGTAATCCCTTGCCGAATGCAAGGGCGTTTGGGGGCTGTTACCCCTGCATATTTCCTTGTACGTGTTAGTTTTGAGCAGATCGGCCAGTGAGAACAAACTGCTTACAGTCCAAAGCTATACCAATTCTCACAAAAGCCCTTCAGACGCCCACCAGCAATGCGCTTGTAGACTCCAAGACCCTCGATGTGCAAGTCGTAGATCTCGGCTTGTTTGTTCACATTGAGGTCATGCGGCACAAAATAGCCAGTGTGCCATTCGCCAATGCAGAACTGAATCTGGAATTAAGTTAGTATTGGCGGCACAGGAATCTACAAGTGGACTTACTGTTGTAAGGATGAGTGCCGTCGCTGGGATATTAACCGGGTTGAATTCGGCAGAGAAGGCCAGCGCAATCGCAGTTGGGTCCCAGAAATAACCCTCACCAATGCACCGCTTAAACACAGGATTCTCGTATTGATTAGTGTCACGGAGCAGATCCTGTTGGAGGGGAATCAGTGTGAGTGTGGGCGCAGGTGGAGGTAGGAGACACTTACCTGGCAGTGAAAGGTGTCGGACCATAGCTTTTTGGCCAGTTGGATATTGTGATTCTCGTCGTCGAGTGATAACACAGGATGAATGAACCCATAGCCATGGGCCACCACAGGGCGCAGCCGCTCCTTGAGCTTACTGTGGAAATTACTACCGCGGCGAGCCATCTGCCGTTAGGAATTAGCCTCCACCAATTGAATCAGGTCTAAAACTTGCCAGTTTGAGTAATCCAGTCGGCGCGGGCTCAAAGGGCCGATGTGGCAAGTCGCGCCGCCAAACCTTCTCGAACGCCTCGGCAGCCCAATCTTCAAATGCCGCTGCAGTCACGTACATGCCCTTTGTGATTGCGAGCGATAACATCGTGGGGATCGCAGCTGAGGCAACGGAGTGCTCGAGCGGGGTGAAGTTGACTAAGACAGACTTCTTGCGGGTCTATCAGAAGCAAGGTAAGCATATTTAACGGTGGAGACCAGCCTTGAGCGTACCTCATGGGCCCTCCCTAGCAACACAGCCGCCGCTTGTTCAAGTAACTCGGCAGGCTCCCTACCCACACCTGGGACCAGATTGGCAGGGACGGGGACGGGGGCACCTTGTTGGCTAAACCGAGCATGACATGAAACACCTCGAGGAGCCGGACCAGCACTTGGTTGCGAGCCAGTGTTGAGGCCTGTAGCCATGCGAGGTTGCGAACCTCCCTGGTTTGGTCGCTCTTGGGCACGCTGAGCCAGCAGCTGGCGCAACATCGCGATCAGAGCGTCGAGCTCTTGACCGGTTGGTTGGGGCTGAGATGGCGCGGCGGACGACTGGGAACTCAGGGCGTCCTGGCGCAACGCAGATGCAGGAGGGCGCGGGACAGACACAGAGGGCACGGGTTCGGGATGCCTCAGCTGCATACCCGCATTGCGGGTCCGCACAAGGGGCACAGCGACCTGGGCATGGCGGTAGGGAGTCGAAACTGGGGAAGCAGGGTTTGGGCCTTTTGGCCGACTCGAGATGACAGGTGTGGTGATGAGGACTTCATCGTCTGAGTCATCAGATTCGGTCTCCGACCCTGTGCCCCTATAACGGTCATGTGGTCCAGGAGGCGCCTTATTTGCCCTAGCACAAACAGAAACTGAGCCACCGGCAGGGGCCGGAGCAGGCACAGGAGGGCCAGAAATGGCAGAAGGCCCGGAAGTCGGGGGGGTGGGATCAGCATCGGCACCAACAGAGGGAGCAGGGGCACTAGACAGAATGGCAGGTACATTGGCAAGGAGGGAGGGAGCGCTGACAGGCAAGGCAAGAGCATTGGCAACAGATCCAACGGGAGCATCGATAGGGTGAATGGAAGCATCAGCAGACGTTGCAAGCGCATCCAACATCTCGACGTCGTGCGCCTCATCGACATTGTGTGCCTGGTCAACATCGTGCTCCTCGTCGGCATACGCAGGCAACATATCAACGTCGTGTATGTCATCGATGTCATCTATGTCAATCTCGGTGCGCACACGCTTCAATGAACGGCGCAGCTCCCCAATGGCATTCGCTTGGGATGATCTGCTGGCTCCTGTATGTACTAAATGTAAGTAGGGAAATAAAATGTACATGAATGTCATACCTGCGTGAGCAAGTCGGTCACGATAATATCCACCTCCGACCCCGAGTGGAACAGCCGGCTGCATGGTAGCCTAAGGATGAATTCGGTCAGTACTCATGGGGTTTAAGTGCAGGCATCACTTACCATGGATGTCCAATCATTACCGGGTTGGGTCAGCTGGGTCGGCTGGGTTGGTTGGGTTTGGGGAATGGCATTTAGAAGTAGCTCCAGCTGTTGCGTCGAGAGGTGTGAAACATCTTCTTGGAGGACGCGCTTGAGTCGACGCACGACATCGCCTTTCGTAAAGAACATAATGCCGCTGTCTGTTGACTGACTGTTTCCCGCCACTCCATGATTGCCAGCTGAGGGTCCTGGACCGGCAGACGGTTCTGTGCGACAGGGGAATCGTTAGTAAGGCTAAATACAGAGAAGACACAACATACGCGACGATCCTGTGTCGCGCGCTTCCCCAGCTCTGGTAGCTGGAAAGTCGTGGTCTTCTTCGTCATCAGACGACTCAGGAGTTTCAAGGCGAGCACGACGCGAACGAGACTTCACAACAGAGGGATGCAGAGGGCGATTCTGGGATTCTATCGAAAATGATTAGCAAGCAATCTCGAACGTAAAGCTAAACTAATCTTACCTGATTTGAGCTTACGAGTTGATGGTTTGCGAGCGCGTTGGGACCGCTCAAGCTCGGGCGCCTGGCTACCGGGAGATGGGGTGTCGAAAAGAGCGCGACCAGGCACAATACCCTGTGGATGACGTGTAAGGGATCAAAAAAAAAAGATGATGTGGCTCTCAAACTCACCGAGGATGTGGTTTCCGTTTCCCCAAGTGGGAAACTGACAGCCACCCGAGCGCGTGTTCGGGTGGCAGGTGGTC
>JBBBZN010000135.1:0-27585 GCA_037974915.1 Ceratobasidium theobromae | reverse complement strand
GGGGATTTGTGTTAAGCTCTCAATGCATCTCGGCTGCAACTAACGCTATGATGGTAGCTAATTGCTCCATCGGAATGGACATAGGGGCTGGGGGGGTGGGGATCGGAGGTGTGGAAGAACTTGGATCTGCCATGTCGAACGATGAAAGAGAAGATGATCGCGATGTATGGGGAGCACCAGTTGGGTTAACAGTACGGTTGCAAGGATGGTATCGGTTTCCTGAATGAGTTGTCATACACTAGACGGAATAGAACAAGTTGCTGCGCAGGGTCGCAGCAGGGCTCATAACCTAAAGTATGACTTTGACGCTGCATAAGCCAGTTGTAGTTGTACCTAAACAAAGAACCAACATGTAGCGCTCAGCGAAAGATCAAGACGCTCATGTATAGTAGCTACCTAAACAAAGAACCAACGCATAGCACTATACATGTGTGAGAAACAACAAGCTAACACAGTAAGGACAAGCAAATGGCATACCTCAGCGAAAGATCAAGACGCTGAGGTTCTATCTATGAGACGAGACCGTATAAATAGGCCCAGAGAGGCCATGGAGAAAGCCAAAAGAAGAAACACCCCTGCTGCGCATCCTGCGGATTGCTGGCCATCCTCCTCGCCCAGCACATAAGCGCCCGGGACTCCCCGTCACTCATGTGACCCCCTTACAACAATTGACAATCCAGGGGATCATGGCCAATCAGAGATACTTGGGGATGGTGTAGCAGGTATCGGTGAACCTCAAGGCGACATCGCTAAGCCTGGGCAAAGCACTCCCCCTCCTCAGCAGCGGCCATGGGTCCCAAGGCCACAACAGCATGGATATGCAAGTGTCGAGGTTTTTCCAAACGGGGCCCAAGTGCTTTGATGGGAATATGTCGACGAACCCAAACCCAAACCCAAACCCAATCCTTCAGACGTACCACGAGACAAAAAAATTTTCGAACTCTGTGAATGGCTGATGCACGTACCAATGAGTGATGAGGCATGTGCTACATATCTGAACCTCGAGTTGGTAAGTTCAAATCAGTTGTCAGATACTGCCAAGATTGCTAAGAACAAGTTAGAATCGTGCACTCTTACCATGGCAGACCGTCGCCGAGATGTATAGGAGTATTGATATGCTTGATCATGGGCCTGGGTGGACAACTGAAGAAATTACAATTGAGACGATGGAAGGACGCGAAACATTCATCATATACAAGCGCTGTCCAGTAGAAGTCGTGTGACACCTCATCAGCATCCGCCGACATGCAGCAAAAATGTGTTATACTGCAGAAAGGCACTGGACAATTAGTGTTGAGGGACGGCACATTAGGGTTTTTAGTGAGATGTGGACAGGCGACTGGTGGTGGTGGTTACAGGTAGGTTCTATTTTATGGTGCAAGCTAGATACGGAATTAACAAAGGAGGTAGCGACTGCTCGGGGAGGGGGCAACAATTGTCCCATTTATTGTAGCATCGGATCAAACGCACCTGACTACTCTCAGTGGAAGTAAGGTTGCCTGGCTGGTTTACAGAAGCATAGGGAACATCAGTAAAGCTATACGATCCCGGCCAAGCCAGGGGGCAATGATGCTAATCAGGTACATACCTGTGGCAAAACTAGCTTGGATATCAGACGAAGATGAACAGCGAAAAAAGAAATGGGAATTGTACCATGTGGCCATGTCGGTAATCCTGGCGCCCCTCCAAAGAGCCGCATGGGAAGGGGTCAAGATGAGGTGCGCAGATGGGGGTGTGCACCGTATTCACCCAATAATATCCAGGCACCTTGGTGACTGGGTTGAACACTGTGTCGTGGGATGCACGAACAACACTCACTGCCCGATTTGTGTCTGCCCATTCAAGGAACAAGGCAACCTAGGACCACCTGCACGACTTTGGACAAAAGCTGAGACACTTCGGGCCCTTCAATTCCTTAGGTGTGGTTATGCAGGTGTATGCACAGCACTTGGAATCCGCCCAGTATGGCCATATTGGGGTCACCATCCATGGACAAGCGGGCCATCCTGTATTGCACCTGATTTATTACACCAACTCTGGAAAGGTATATTCCTGACTCACCTCAAGTCTTGGTGGACGAAATTACTGGGAAAGTCGGAAATGGATCAACGTTACATGACAGTCCCTCGTTACTTGGGCCATCGACACTTCGCTTTAGGACTTTCACCTCTCACCCAATGGATGGGGAATGAAGCACGAGCAGCCGCCAAGTCATTCTTGCCAATTGTTGCCGGAGATGCACCACATCTAGCAGTTCAGGCTGCATGTTCTGTGATGGACTTCATGTATCAAGCACGGAAACCACAGCTTGACGAGGGCGACCTGGACCGCCTTAAATATGACTTAGGTCAATTTCACTGCAGCAAAAATATCTTCCAAGCACGACAAGTTCATACCTCACGCTATGGGTTCAACGGAATTGCCAAGCTACATATGCTCCAGCACTACCCACACCAAATCTGCGAGTTCGGCACACCTGATGGGTATAGCACTGAGGGGCCAGAGCAGCTACATATCAACCTGGTGAAGGTTCCCTACCGCAGAAGTAACGGGATCAATCCTGAGCCGCAGATGGTTTTGTACTTACAACGACTGGAGGCTTTATCAATGCGGTGGGCAGAGCTTCAATGGGAGGGACTTCTTGCCGAAAAGTGCTCACGATACATCCCAGCACATGAGGAGACAATAGTCACAGACGATGATGAATGCGATATTCGAAAACGAAAATACGATCTGGGTTGAGGGGGATGACGGAATACCTGCATGTGTAAAGGAGTCGGGAGCTTACCAACCAACTCCACGGATTCATATTGCTAAGCGCCCAACCCACCGGAAGATCCTCGGGAGCACCATCACAGCTCTCTATCACACACCCGGTTTCGTTCAGGCTGTCAGCGATTACCTCGAACCTATTTCGGCAAACCTTGCCTCCTACATCAATGAGAATGTTTCCTTTGGCGTCTATAGTCGATTCTCCCTCATTCACAAACCCCTCCCCTTTTCGCCACTTGAAGGCAGAAAAATTGATCTTGCCGTGAGCTTCTTTTGTACATGGACCTTGCCTATGTCAGGAAATCTGACAAATTCTCCAGAGGGGGGACTTGTCTCTGGAGATCTCTAGAAATCTCTGGATGTAATTTCAAATTATTTCTGGAGACCTCTGGAGTGCTCTGGAGACAAGTCCCCTCTCCAGAGATCTCTGAAGATTTGGCGGATTTTGTTGAGTAAATGTGGGGATGGGAATCAAATAGCTCCAACAATTGTGAACCAGCTTAGGCATCGCCCGACCCTATCCCTATCTGTACTCGATCAAGCCAACGATATGAGCTTGTCGAATATTTCGGTCCAGTTCAAACAACCCCTGAAGGATCCACTGCTTGAAGTCGGGGGAAAGCTGCTGAATAATCTCGCTCCATATCTCGGAACACACTGGACTTGTCTTGACTTTTCATGCATCCTTCCACGACTATATGTTCACCTGAGATTGGTCTGGCAAGTGGTTTTGCGGTGCGGGTACACATAGCCAGCTGCTTGCGAGGCAATGCATTCAGGCGATGAAGGGGCAACTACGATTCAACATATGGAATCTTGTGACGTATCACTAAAGTTTTAAGTCTAAACATGCTGCGCCTCGACATCCACTGAGAATTACGACTAGCAATTTATACCATTCAATGCGCGCGAATTTTCTGGTAATTACAGTATTTTTACTTACCGCATTTAACCCAGAATTGACAAAGTTATAACCATAACTTGATTCTGGGTCGGGAGCTAAGTGATCACGTGCCACTCCTGGCCTCCTCCTGTCGGACGGGAGTGTCATCACGTGACTAGCTAATGAGCTAGGAAATAAAGATTAATCCATATCTCCTGAACCTACGCACCTTTAAGCCTGGAAAAAGTGTGTTCCTATGCTATTCGACGAGCTCTTTCCAATGGTGCTAAGCACGTCCTTGCGATCGTAGTATTTACGGAGATATAAGCGAATTACTGTCTTTTAAGACAAACATAGTATTTCTAGGAATACATAAGTAAACCCTGAGAACCGGGACTGTTCTCTGGGTTGATGATCATGGAACTATTGATGCTTGATGAACTGATGATGCCTCTGTAACAGATTCCTCCAGCATTTGATGATTTGATGAATTGATTGTCAATTGATGAACTGATCATCTCCATCAATTGACAAACTGATGATGACCTTTTGATTCTCCAATTACTCTTGATGTAGCCACAAGATGGCCTTGGACTCTCCTGTATAAATAGCCCATAAGGCCATCCCTTGAATGCATCTCCTCTTACTTTACTACCAACTCTTAGCAAGCAGTAATACCTGCGCTCTATACTTTAGTTAAGCCACTGAAAGCACTTCAGAGACCTAACTGTTGCTTCTCTATCTTACAGGCCTAGTCCCAACAGACACCGGGTAACCCTGAAGGTAGTGATAAGCGGCATTAACTTTGCTAGTGACTCAGCCGTCGGCTCAGCTCTTGTGTAGCTTGCCGCTATTATTGTCTCCGTTCCCTCAGCTGAAAAACGCCCCAGAGACTTATTTACTAACTTTCTTACTTTTATAGCCTTTATTTAAACAACATAATCTTTGCAGGGTAGGAGCACTCCTAATAATTCTACCAACCCCGTTTATTAAAAAACCGTTGGTATAACTACAGAGACCGGACTCGTTCCGACCCAAACCTGCTAATAACGTTAAGTATTTAATTATTTCTAGATAATCTTCTAAGGCCTACTCCGAGCACTTAACAAATCTACTCTCCTCGTTTACACCCGACACTAACGTCCCCAACCTCCAGGCACGTATCAATGCAAATATATCACTAAGCCTTTCATAATCTGATAGCGCCACGGTGCCATCAGCAAAACCTGCATGAGTTTTAAAACCAGGGGGATACATTATGCATGGATTCACACTACTGTAAAATATCTGGATGTTTTTGAAGTACTCTCCAGCAAATTTTTGGTTTTACAATACTGTCCAACATGGCCTGGGTTAGGAAGTATTATGAATTTGGCTGTAGGTTTTATGGCACTATAAAATCAGGTTGTATTGGAAAGCATTATGAAGTTAGTCAGGGGTTTTATGGTACTGTAAAACCACCAAATAATCACCAAATAAACATTGAATAAACACAATGAAGGCCACATGGAAACTGCATCATATGAAGCAATTCCTGGATCTTACCTGTTTGGGCAAATTGGAAATTTACCATATATAGAACACAGAAATAATATGATTTTCGATATTTTCTGATATATTTTTCCCTTTTTTGGGAAATGTCAACTCATTTATGTATACCATATATAGTATGAGTAATTTCCAATTTGATCAAAACTCCGAACTAGCCATTAATTTGTCATCCCCTTGTGACCAACCTGACTAAATGCTATAAAATGCCCCCAGGGGGTGTGCGTGTACATGTTTGGGTGGTGTGCTGTGGTGTCAGAGTGACTTCTGCTGCAAAGTCCAGAGATCATGTGACTGGTCATGTGACTAATTCACACACCTAACTTGGACAAAAATTTGTCCATATATGGTTCATTTATTCTGGTGATTTTTGGTGATTTTTGGTGATTTTTCAGTGATTATTTAGTGATTATTTAGTGATTATTCAGTGATTATTCAGTGATTATTCAGTGATTATTCAGTGTTTATCCAGTGATTATTCAGTGATTTTTGGAGGTTTTCAAGTACTTATGAGTTGGGTACCCACAATTTCAAAATACTTGTCAACCCAAGACTATATTCAAAGTTGTGTCAATCATCCAGATTGATTATTAGTATCAATCAAAAAGGGGGGATACATTATGTGATTATGGTGTTTATTAGAACTATGAAGGACTTTAAAACTAAAACTGATTTTCCTGATGGCGTTGAACATGATGTACGGCACAGCAAATATTATATTATATTGTGAGCTTACAATTTGCAGACAATAAGGTGTAGCATGGGAGGGTGGTGAGGGGGATTGGTGAGTAATGTACTCACGCATTGCCGGTGAATTTCTCACCGAGCTGCATTTACAAAGCGAGTGCATCCCGCGTGACTTCGGTTTCAAGCCCGCCATATTCGGCGACCGCATCATTGTACTTCTCCCATTTCCATGCAGAACCATGGCAGCCTTGCCAGAAAAAAGTTAGAATAGTCCATAGGTATATAATATTGTTATCGAATTCATCCAAGCCAAATGAGGTATAAATAAAGTTTAGCACGGCCACAATTCGCGGCGAGTCAACCACATTTCATCATTCAATGGCACTCAGCCACATAACAAGATCCACGATCCACCACCATCGAACATAGTAATTATGGAGCCCGAACAGCCTGCTCCGACCCCACCACGGCCTCGACATCGGTGGTACCAAGACTTGAGTCAAAAATTCAAGCGGGGAATAGCATGTCACTCCGAACCTAATTCTCCGACTCGTACACCTAATTCTCCCCTTCGACCATCCTCCGCCCGCTCAGCCAATGTTGATCCAAGGCGCTCACCGCCCATTTCCTCTCATCGCGCTTCTCCGGTCCCATCTCACAGGCCAGATCCACACCCTAGCGCTCCAGCTCCCATTCGTCCTCCTAGCCCTGGGATTCGCAATGCTGCGTGGAGAGCACTGGAGGGTACGCTGAAAGGCTTGCAAGTGGCGGCCGAAACAGTCCCACCCCTCAAGTCGGCAATCGGTGGGCTCGTTTCGTTGCTTGGTGCGTTCGAGGCAAGTAACAATGAGATTACTGGCTACTTTAAATTTGTATGAATTACTAATCCCGGTATTTAGTCAGCAGCCAAAAATCGTGAAGATTATGAGAAACTTGCGAACGACCTGGAGATCACAGTCGAATTCCTGAACCACCATCTGAAAGGAGCAACGGCAGGTCAGATGACAGTCAGGATATCGAGCATTGCGCGGTCAGTAAAGGAGTGTGGATCAACCCAGAGGGAATCTGAGCCATGATACAGATCAATCGAAAACGAGATCAAGTCCATTCAGATGCGCCAAAATCACGGTGCAATAGGACGAGTGCTGGGACCTCACGGCGACGAGGAGGATCTAATGGGGCGGTATCGGAGAATAGAACAACTGCTTCACCGAATACAGGTATGCTTTTTTTGTGAACCTCGTGATGCTTCTAGGAAACTCATGTAATTTAGATCGAGGCGAGCATGAGCACATGGGCTATTGCGAGCGAACATCTGGCGGTGCGTGCCTTCCCATCTCGATATATATGATCATTGATATCGGCACAACAGGATACGCGTCTCGAAAAGCTTACCCCAGCGAATTTGGCAAGCTACGACTCGAAGTTATCGACAAGCATCAGCCGAAGGACATGTACAGAAGACACTCGGAAAGGAATCTTGGCCGAATTGAACAGCTGGTCAGACAATCCGGATGGAGAAAAGGTCTACTGGATGGATGGAATGGCGGGCACTGGGAAGACCACGATTGCATGCACATTGACCTCTCAACTCGAGTCGCGTGGGCAACTGGCAGCAAGTTTCTTTTGCACTCGTACATCCTCGGAATGCCGCGACGCAGATCGGATCATACCCACAATCGCATATCAACTTGCCTGGCGCTCAACTGCATTCAAGTCTGCTCTCTGTCAGGCGCTGGATAAAGACCCGAACATTGGATGTCGGAACATATTTACCCAGTTCGAACGGTTGCTAAAGGAGCCATTGGATGAGGTAAAGGATAAAATGGGAAATAACCTAGTGGTGGTGATCGATGCGCTGGACGAATGCACGGATACCCAGACTGTCAGCCAAATGTTGGATGTACTGTTTCGATTCGTGGCCAATCTTCCCATCAAGTTTTTTGTGACCAGTCGACCAGAGGCGGCAATCCGCAACAAGATGATGTCCACAGAAAACTCATCGAAATCGATACTTCACTTGCACGATATCGAACAATCTCTCGTACAGAAAGACATCGAGTTATACCTACGAGAAGAACTTAAATCGATGTCCCCATCTCCTGACGGTGTCAAGCAACTTACCATGCTCGCCGGCAGCCTTTTCATCTATGCGGCCACAGCGGTGCGATACATTCGGATGGAGACAGGAGGCGTTGTCCCCCGTGAGCGCCTTGCAACGATGCTTGCTGTAGACTCGAAATCCAAGGAGAAGCATGCACAGATCGACGCACTTTACACTACAATTCTCCGGGAGGCGCTAGAGGCTGAAGGGTTTGAGCCGGAGGAGCGCGAGCGGATGCGACGGGTGTTATGGACGGCAGTTTGCGCCCGAGAACCAATCTCAGTCGATACAATGGCGGCTCTTGTCGGGCTGGACGATAACCAGGCGCTCGTGGCACTGGAACGTTTTCGATCGGTGCTGCATGTCTCGGATGTTACAGGGCTGGTGTCGACTCTTCATGCATCCTTCCCCGATTTCATATTCTCTCAAAATCGATCTGGTCAGTTCTTTTGCGATGTGGGGACGCATAGTCAGCTGCTCGCGCGGCGATGCCTTGAGGTGATGAAAGGGCAGCTGAGATTCAATATATGCGATCTCCCCTCATCATTCCTACCCGACAGCGACGTTCCTGATCTCGATGCACGGATCGAGAGCAGTATCTCGTCGAGCCTTTCATATGCATGTCGGTACTGGCCTGAGCATTTGATCGATGCAACATCGTCGGATGGGCTTCGCAACGTGGTGGATGAATTTCTTTCACAGCGGCTATTATTCTGGATGGAAGTGTTGAATCTGAAGCAATGTATGGCAATGGGCGCTCAAGGCTTGGTGAAGTTGCAAATATGGTTAAGGGTAAGCGGAACCATCAGGAAGGATATACAGTTATGCTCATGAATTAATCGCAGACAACGGATGGATCCTTTGACTCGGTCAAGTTCGCGAGCGACGCGCACAAGTTTGTTTATCGATTCGCATCGCATGTAATCACACTGTCGACTCCTCATATATACATCTCCGCGCTCCCACTTTGTCCCCCGGCCAGCCTAGTTTCGGTTCATTACCGACAGCGATTTCAAGGGCTGATGGAAGTCAAGGGCACGGCGATTGTTCGATTGAGCCAAGCTGCCCTGGCTACCTGGACCACCAGATCCCAGGTTCTTTCTGTCGGATACTCGCCTACTGGCATACATGTCGTTTCTGGGGATGATGATGGGATGATCTGTGTCCGAAATGTGCATAATGGCAAGGTTGTAGTTGGCCCGTTCAAGGCGAATTCTAGGGAGGTTGAATCAGTTATGTATTCACCCGATGGCACTCGCATTGTCTCCTGTTCCCGCGATATGACGATCCGAGTGTGGGATGCACGCGATGGGACGCCTGTTGCTGGTCCGTTCAAGGGGCACACCGACGTGGTCAACTCGGTGGCATTCTCGCCAGATGGCACTCGTATTGTTTCTGGCTCCAAAGATTGCACAATCCGAGTATGGGATGCACGTAGTGGCACTCTTGCTGCTGGCCCATTTGAGGGGCACACAAGTGCGGTCTACTCGGTGGGATACTCACCTGATGGAACATGTCTGGCATCCGGCTCGGATGATTGCACCATTCGGACGTGGGACGTCAACACGGGCTCCGTAATTCATTTATTCCAAGGTCATACCAGCTTGGTTAGATCGGTAGGATTTTCACCCGACGGCGAGCACATTGTCTCTGGCTCTTATGACCATACCATCCGGGTGTGGAACGTACGCGACGGAACCCTAGCTATTGGCCCACTCAAGGGGCACACCAAGTCTGTCTCATCTGTAGCCTACTCATCCAACGGCGAACTCATTGTCTCTGGCTCATATGATAAAACAATCCGAGTGTGGAACGCGGGTGACGGAACACTTGCCTCCGGCCCGTTCGAAGGGCATACTGGTGGCGTCAGATCAGTGCAATTCTCGCTTGATGGGGCACAGATCGTATCTGGCTCTGATGATGGCAGCATTTCCATATGGAACGTGTCCAGCAGTCCACTCGCCATCCCTCCACTCAAGGGACACTCATGGAGTGTCTTTTCGGCAGAGTTCTCGCCCGATGGGTTACTCATTGCGACTGGTTCAAGCGATAGGACCATCCGAGTATGGAGTGGAGTCGACGGATCATACATGGCTGGCCCATTCGAGGGGCATACCAATCTTATCAACTCAATAACATTTTCACCCGATAGCACTCGTATTGCCTCAGGGTCCTATGATAAAACCATCCGAGTATGGCATGCCCGCGACGGAACACTCCTTGCTGGGCCTATCGCAGGGCATAGTGGCATCATCACCTCGGTTGCATTCTCTCCTGATGGTTCACGCATTGCATCTGGTTCTGCTGACGAAACCATTTGTGTGTGGGATTCATCCAATGGAAGACTTGCCGTGGGCCCATTCAAGGGGCACACCAGCTGGGTCAATTCAGTGGCATTCTCACCCGATGGCGCATACATTGCCTCGGGTTCCTGGGACAAAACCATCCGCATTTGGAATTCATTCAATGGAAATCAAATTTCCAATCCAATTGAAGGTCATACTTACACTGTTGAATCCGTGTGTTTTTCCCACGACGGTTCCTGCATTGTCTCTGGGTCAGCCGATTCTACAGTCTGCATATGGAGTGTACCTCATGGGCAGCTCATTGCTGGTCCTTTTGAGGGACACACAAACTGGGTCACCTCTGTTGCATTTTCCCCCGATAGCACCCTTGTTGTTTCTGGCTCGCGTGACTGCACAATTTGTCTCTGGAATGTTCATGGGACACTTGCTGCACCTCCACTTCTAGGCCATACCAATGAGGTCAACGCTGTTTCATTCTCTTCCAACAATTCATCTATCCTATCTTGTTCCCATGACCAATCCATTCGTGTTTGGGACATCCACCAGAAACAAAGAATATGTGCAGCGCTTACAGATGATTGGGAGATCCGCGACAATGGATGGGTCTCGAATGCCCATTCCCAGATGCTATTTTGGCTTCCTGCCGAACTTCGCGACTACTTTCCAAGGCTGAATAACCGATTTACGATTGGGCCACAAGGCTCTGTCCAAGTAGGGTTCAGTGATATGTTGCTCGGAGAAGAATGGGCCAAGTGCTGGCTTGGAGCATAGGTGATGTTTTTTCGTGTTTTCCATGCTATATCTAGTGGCTGATAGATTTTCACAGCTTTATCGAACCTTTGTTTATTGATAACTGGATAGATTTCGATGTCACACCCACGCCTGTTTAACTGACATAATGCTGATGATTAGAATGTCATATTAAAGGTTCCATCCTAATTCTACCTGGTCTATGAGACTTGTGCGACACGTATGCATTCTTATGTCTTTGCTGCATGAGCACATTGGGTCGTTGTCACCAAAATGCAAAACTACACGCGCAGGTAAACTGTGTTCTCATTTGGTCTCACTTTAGTTGCAGGGCCTTAAGAGTGTTACGAATGGATGTGTTCGTGGTGCCTGTGGGGCTCTGCAACCAGAGTGAGGCCAAGCGAGATATTCACTGCTCACAAGTACTAGCAGATTTTCCTGATGACCATGACTTATTTCGATTAGTTCCACTCACAACCACGTGTCGTGCTGATTATTTTTTCTTTATCAGAATCTCATTATTTATGAGCATTGACAACGAACGCTGGCATGTCTTTTAGGGTTTTGGGCCGCCTTGCATCATTAGGTGATGTTCGATTGGTGAACGAATAGTAATATTTCCCGCTTCCCACGTCCGAATCTCAACATACCAAGGTGATCGGATGCACTTTACATCCTTGTAAACAACTATCACAATCTTTCCTTTTGGCGTTTTACTAACTTTATGATTTTCACCAGCCTCCGTTCCTCAAGCCAACGAATCATGCCAAGGAGTTGTCAAGATGTACGTCGCATTAATTGAGAATTTGACACTAATTTCACTTGATAGTTTGCCTGTAATGGTAGGGTCCTTTCGACTCATTGGCATGTCTCGCCAACGCAGCCATACTCCCTGTAGGTAATCTAATTTCAGGAATTAATATCCTAATTATCAATATCCCTCAGATGCAAATTCTCGAGGACGACGAGGAGTGCGAGCACACGCCTCTGGCAAGAGTCGTGGCCAACCCGACCACGTACTCCAGGCCCAGGGCCTCTACACCCCCAAGCGCTGGCTCGGTAAGCCGAAGTTTCCGACGATCTTTAACAGCAAAGACGAGCAAGACGAGGTACCCACCGTCCCACCACACTCGGCCGCCCACCTCATAATCCCCCACTGCCGTCCTCACATTGGTTGCAACCCCAGTCATGCATCGTTGGGCCAACACACTCGTCAAGAGCGCGAACACGCTGCTCGCCTTGGAATCACCCAAGCACCTTGTCGCTGCCCTGGTCCAGCCAACCACCCTCACCTATGACCAGCTTTCCCAGCGCACACTCTGGGCCCGTAAGCATGTCAAGTATGCTGCCAAGGCCGGCTGCCTTCCGTACAATGTACTTCACTCTTGAACCAACTCACTTGACCCCACTCCTATTCGAATGGCACTCCTCAAATCATCCGAGTGGAAGACTTGGGGTATGTTTGACTTTAACTTACTGGCTCGGTAAATTTATCTAACCTCGCAAATCGTTTATAGACTGCGCGTGCTCAAACATTTCTGCTCAAGCACACACAACTACAGCAGCGGGACTATCGGCAAGCCGATCGAGAGGATTAGGACGCGGGATCAGATGCGGAACCTCAGAAGCGAGAATTAGGTGTGGGTGCCGAGGCCGCGGATACAGGCGGAGCGGAAACGCAATGAATTGGAGGGTGTAGGCCAAGGGGATGGAAATGAGGCGTGCGGCTAGATGGTCCTGTGCGATACCGGACTTATAATCCCGTAGGTTGATTATCGAGTCGCGCTCCGTAATCAACTCGAGTTATTTATTTATTTATTTATTTCTGCGGGCAAGATGAGTCTTGATGTAGGACCTGATAGGACTCATGGCGGTTAAGATGGTGACTTGTATTCTTTGATGATTGATGCCGCAGTGAGATGACCAAGTAATTACATAAGGCTCATGACAGTGAAGGGCATGAAGCGCCGAACTGTTCAGCCTCGACCAGGATGAGTTCCCCGCCAGCCCCGCCACAGCCACGACAGGGCTTCCACCGTTACATCGACAAGATATTCTGGCCTCGCTCAAAGTCACCATTTCAGCCATCTGAGGAGGGATCACATTCGAGAGGACATTCTACTTCGGCTGTATCCAATGCGAGGTTGAGTACGACTGGCAATACCTTGGCCCCACCAGCTGCCAGCTTCGGGCCTTCATTGCGACGCCCTTACATCTACGTCTAATGCCCGTGCTCATAGTTCGCCAACCTCGGAACTTCGAGGTGCGCTCGAGTCGTTGCGCGAGGTTATTTGGCCACTTTCATCAGCTGTTGGGGCATTGATATCGCCATGATCGCGGGAAGACATTCCAGCCCTTTAAATTCACGGCACGAAATCAAGGTGGCGGTATTGCCTATTATGGGTTATATGCCTCAGAAGCGCCGGACCTGCACCTCCCTTGTCTGCAGTTCGCAACTGACAACCACCACACCACCTGGGACCTGGCATCATCGACCTCGCTCATTATATGCTGCTCACCGCCCTATACGCTATATGTTTCATCGGCACGCTTCGAAACGCCCGCGCTGACCTCTTGTGTGAGACGTGAGATTCCAAAGTATGTCCGTTCCTCCCCCCCTAATCCTACTGAATGTCCACACACTACATAATAATATAATCATTTCTATCGCTATTTCTGCCTTGCATCTTGTCCTTGCGCGCTAACTATTTATTTCCGACCGCACTCGCACTTTTACGTTCCACAATCCCTATCGACTATCAGCATTTTCCTCGTTCCAGGCTATCGACATCACACGCTAAACATTCCACAACTCAATATACTCACAATATGACCCATATGATCTCGGCATTCACGCACATTGTCCAACACTGTCAACGCAGCCCTCGGCGCTTAACAACACCATCGCGTCCAGTCTGTCGGACTAGGCGCCCAATCCACCTTTGGCTGCCTGGTGTCTTCGTGTGCCTTGGTCTGGGCTAGCCATCTCGCTAGCCACTCGCCCCAGTCCCTAGCGACAGATGGGCTCGATGTGGTGCCGGATATATGCGCCCGCGTGACGAAAAGAGGATAATATTATAAGGTGAGTGGTGGCCCTCCCAATTCTCATTCTTGGGTAGTTTACAACGCAATCAACTAGAGTATGTCTGGGAACACGACGTGGAACTTGGATTTCGCCTTCCGCCAAATACAACTCCCATCGCCAAATACCCCCGGCTCGCGTCTCATCCAGCCATTGTCGAGCCCCCAGTGGGCGTCGAGGCCCGAGCATATAATGATGATCCCTTGTCACCAAGATCAAGGGCGGTAAGCACGCCCGAACATATCCCAGTGTCAAGGCCGGAGCATGAACGCTGTACGACCCAGGACTAACCCAACTGAGGACAGGGCTGGAGCGCAGTATATCAACTTTGACGCCAATGGCGGGAGGAGGTCGATGGTAGTAGAGCCTGAATGAGATGCAGGCGCGGAAGATGGGAGGCAGATATTAGAGACGGAATCCCACTGCGGAGGCATCCTTGACTGGGATGCAGGCTAATAGACTGTTTCGAAGCGGATGTAAGATGTGGATTCTTGTTTGATTTGTCTATTGCTCGCTTGTTGGACATGTATTTACATTTGCTCCCTAAATATTTTCTAATTTCAACGGAGAGCGAGAAATCGGATGATCGATTTCAGCATGTGCACACAAATTTAAATCTCGCCTCCGTGCCTTGAATTGGTCGATATTGCGCCGCGACTGTGCTGGGTCTATTATCTGGCACCGCACCGTGAAAGTGTGTCTCGGACAGATTTCGTCTTATACCTGGTGAGCGGTTATGAACTCGATGACAGTAAAAACACAAGGCCAATTATCTCAAAATTTTTGCTACCCCAAAAACTCGAGCCAAGGCAACATGACGTCAAAAGAGATAAAAATTTCCATGCGTCATTCAGTGGGTGTACAGGACTCTCTATGTTCAACAAACATGGACACGAGGAATATGCAATTGGTGCGATCATATCCGGCCATGAAAAATTGCCTCTTAACCCACGGCCACACGTAGTGGCCGGAAAAGATGGATCAGAGGAAGCGTGCGAAATGAGTCGAGAAGCGCCAAGTAGTGGGCTTCGATGTCATCAATCAGTGGCAGTGTCAGTTCACCACTTTCATCCGACGTCAATCTAGGGAGCTGAAACTCGATGTAAAGACAGTTGGCATGTGCGCCGTTTCTGCACACGTCGATCCAATGTGATAACCGGGGGTTTTTGCGGATTTTTTCTCTATAAAACAGCGCGCTCTGCAACTCGGCATTCATCATCTGCGGATTCTCATTTCTTACCCACTCTCCTTAACACTTCCACTCTTTGCCATACTTCCACTCTTTGCCATGCAGACTTTCGGCCGCCTTCTCTCGATTCTTACCTTCCTCATCTCTCTCGGCCTTGTTGCCCAGGCTCTGCCTTCGCCTGTTCGTTCGGGCGCTCTCGCAGCCCGCGACTACAGCAACGGTGGCTACAACTCACCTTCGGGTTATAGCCACCCTGATCATGAGGGCTACGGTGGCCACCACAACGACGACGACTCGTATAACCACAGTGGGTACTCGAGCCCATCTGGCTACGACGGCGGCAAACCATCTCAGTCTTCGGACATCGACGTTCTCGCTATTGTCGTTGCTCTCAAGGAGCAATGTGACCCTGCAATTGCTCTCCTTGGTTTGTCGAATTTTTCTTTTTTGATTTCCCAGACTCATCTTTTCATTTAGCCAAGGCCGATACTGTTGATGTTGTAAATGTCCAAGTCGCTGCGATCGTCGGACTCATCAAAACTGCATGTGGTTCTCTTGTTGGTGTGACTGTGAACGTTGCTGCCGATGTCAAGATCAAGATTGCCCAGTGTGTTGTTGATCTGATTGTTGTGAGTAACTTTACCAGTCTCATTCTTTCTCTTCTCAAATTTTCGCCCAGGCTATCATTACCGCTTGCGCCGCTGTGACCGTGAGGCTCGGCGCGTCTGTCTGCCTCGCTCTGTGGGCCCAGATTGACGTCTGCCTTCATCTCTTGCTGTTGACCCTCCACGCCTGTGTTGATGGCCTCCTGAAGTTGATCATTGATCTGTAAGTTTCTACTGTCCCTCTAATCAACGACATGACTAATCTTGCCTGTACAGCTGCCTCAACTTGGATGTCGCAATCCTTGCCAAGTTGAACGTCCTTGATCTCCAGCTTTGCGTTAAGATTCTCGGCTTGGCTGCCAAGCTCGCTGGTCTTGGCCACTAAGTCTCTAGTCACGGATGTGATGATTGTTTATTATTTATCATTTTGGGTTTATGGTTTCTGTAGTATCTTTAATTCTACGTAATTTTTGTCATCACTTCAACCCTGTTATGTATTCTGGTTATCCTTCGAGAGGCCGGTCGCGAGATGGAATACATCCCCCCAAACTACCAGTAAGACCGCAAGTTTTTGAGACGCGGGGACACATAACTAGCTGCTTGCACGGCAATGCTTTGAGATGATGAAAGGTCAACTGCGATTCAATATATGCGAACTCCCCTCCTTATTCCTACCCGACAGCGACGTTCCCGATCTCAACTTTAAACCCGCTATATTCAGCGAGCGCATCATTCTATTTCTCCCATCTCCATGTAGAACCATAGTGGCCTTGTCAGAATGGACTTAGAATAGTCCATACTCGGCAAAAAACGCCGGCGCTCGCAAGATTTGGCGAGCGCTAACGAGCGGGTAAGCACCAGGAGCCATGCCTCCGTTAAGCGAGCACACACGAGCAACCCGTACGGGACGAGTTTGCTGACGTAGGTATATAATATTGTTATCGAATTCATCCAAGCCAAGTCAAGTATAAGGTTTAGCACAGCCACAATTCGCGGCGTGTCAAACACATGTCACCATTCAACGGCTCTCGGCCACGTAACGACATCCACAATCCACCATTGAACATAGTAATTATGGAGCCTAAACAGCCTGCTCCGGCCCCACCGCGGCCTCGACGTCGGTGGTATCAAGACTTGAGTCAAAAATTCAAGCGGGGAATAGCATGTCACTCCGAACCTAATTCTCCGACTCGCACACCTAATTCTCCCCTTCGACCATCCTCCGTCCGCTCAGCCAATGTTGATCCAAGGCCCTCATCACCCACTTCCTCTCACCGCGCCTCTCCGGTCCCATCTCACAGGTCAGGTCCACACCCTAGCGCTCCAGCTCCCATGCGTCCTCCTAGTCCTGGGATTCGCAATGCCGCATGGAGAGCACTCGAGGGTACGCTGAAAGGCTTGCAAGTGGCCGCCGAATCTGTCCCACCCCTCAAGTCGGCAATCGGTGGACTAGTTTCGTTGCTTGGTGCTTTCGAGGCAAGTAACAATGGGATTATCAGCTACTTTAAATTTGTATGAATTACTAATCCCGGTATTTAGTTAGTAGCCAAAAATCGTGAAGATTATGAAAAACTTGCAAACGACCTAGAGATCACAGCTGAATTCCTGAACCAGCATCTGAAAGGAGCAACGGCGGGTCCGATGACAGACAGGATATCGAGCATTGCGCGGTCAGTAAACAAGTGTGCATTAACCCAGAGGGAATCTGAGCCATGATATAGATCAATCGAAAACGAGATCAAGTCCATTCAGATGCGCCAAAATCACGGCGCGATAGGACGAGTGCTGGGACCTCACGGCGACGAGGAGGATCTAATGGGACGGTATCGGAGAATAGAACAACTGCTTCACCGAATCCAGGTATGCTTTTTTTGTGAACCTCGTGATGGTTCTAGGAAACTCATGTAATTTCAGATCGAGGCAAGCATGAGCACATGGGCTATTGCGAGCGAACATCTGGCGGTGTGTATGCCCGTCCACCTCAATCTATATGATCATTGATATACAGTACAATAGGATACACGACTCGAAAAGCTTACCCCAGCGCATTTGGCAAGTTACGACTCGAAGTTATCGACAAGCATCAACCGAAGAACATGTACAGAAGACACCCGAAAAGCAATCTTGGCCGACTTGAACAGCTGGTCAGACAATCCGGATGGAGAAAAGGTCTACTGGATGGATGGCATGGCGGGCACGGGGAAGACGACGATTGCATGCACATTGACCTCCCAACTCGAGTCGCGTGGGCAATTGGCAGCAAGTTTCTTTTGCACTCGTACATCCTCAGAATGCCGCGACGCAGATCGGATCGTACCCACAATCGCATATCAACTTGCCCGGCGCTCAACCCCATTCAAGTCTGCTCTCTGTCGGGCCCTGGACAAGGACCCAGATATTGGATCTCGGAACATATTTACCCAGTTCGAACGGTTGCTTAAGGAGCCATTGGATGAGGTAAAGGATAAAATGGGGAATAACCTAGTGGTGGTGATCGATGCGCTGGACGAATGCACGGATACCCAGACAGTCAGCCAAATGTTGGATGTACTCTTTCGATTCGTGGCCAATCTCCCCATCAAGTTTTTTGTGACCAGTCGACCAGAGGCGGCAATCCGGAACAAGATGATGTCGACAGATAACTCATCGAAATCGATACTTCATTTGCACGATATCGAACAATCCCTTGTACAGCAAGACATTGAATTATATCTACGAGAAGAGCTCAGATCGGTATCCCCATCCCCTGATGATGTCAAGCAACTCGCCACGCTCGCCGGCAGCCTTTTCATCTATGCGGCCACAGCGGTGCGGTACATTCGAATGGAGACAGGAGGTGTTGTCCCCCGTGAGCGCCTTGCAACGATGCTTGCTGTAGACTCGAAATCCCAGGAGAAGCATGCGCAGATCGACGCACTTTACACTACAATTCTCCGAGAGGCGCTAGAGGCTGAAGGGTTTGAGCCCAAGGAGCGGGAGCGGATGCGACGGGTGTTATGGACTGCAGTTTGCGCCCGAGAACCAATCTCAGTCGATACAATGGCAGCTCTTGGCGGGCTGGACAATAGGCAGGCGCTCGTGGCACTCGAACGATTTCGATCAGTGCTGCATGTCTCGGATGTTACAGGGCTGGTGTCGACTCTTCATGCATCCTTCCCCGATTACATGTTCTCTCGAAATCGATCTGGTCAATTCTTTTGCGACGTGGGGACCCATAGCCAGCTGCTCGCGCGGCGATGTCTTGAGGTGATGGAAGGGCAACTGCGATTCAATATATGCGATCTCCCCTCCTCATTCCTACCTGACAGCGACGTTCCTGACCTCGATGCACGGATCGAGAGGAATATCTCTTCGAGCCTTTCATATGCATGTCGGTACTGGCCTGAGCATTTGATTGATGCAACATCGTCGGATGAGCTTCGCGACGTGGTCGATGAATTTCTTTCACAGCGGCTATTATTCTGGATGGAGGTGTTGAATTTGAAGCAGTGTATGGCAATGGGCGCTCAAGGCTTGATGAAGTTGCAAAGATGGTTAAGGGTAAGAAGAACTATCGGAAAGGATATACAGTTATGCTTATGGATTAATTGCAGACAACGGATGGATCCTCTGACTTGGTCAAGTTAGCCAGCGACACTCACAAGTTTGTTTCTCGATTCTCATCGCATTTAATCACACTGTCGGCTCCTCATATATACATCTCCGCGCTCCCGCTTTGTCCCCAGGCCAGCCTAGTTTCGGTTCATTACCGACAGCGATTGCAAGGACTGATGGAAGTCAAGGGCACGGCGATTGTTCGATTGGGTCAAGCTGCCCTGGCTACCTGGACCGGCAGATCCGCGATTCTTTCTGTCGGATACTCGCCTGATGGCATACATGTCGTTTCTGGGGATGGTGATGGGATGATCTGTGTCCGAAATGTGCATAATGGCAAGGTTGTAGTCGGCCCATTCAAGGCACATTATCGTGGGGTTCTATCAGTTACGTATTCACCCGATGGCACTCGCATTGTCTCCTGTTCCATAGATATGCCGATCCGAGTGTGGGATGCACGCGATGGGACGCCTGTTGCTGGTCAGTTCAAGAGGCACACCGACATGGTCTACTCGGTGGCATTCTCACCAGATGGCGCTCATATTGTTTCTGGCTCGGACGATCACACAATCCGAGTATGGGATGCACGTAATGGCACTCTTGCCGCTGGCCCATTTGAGGGGCACACCAAATCGATCAACTCGGTGGGATACTCCCCCGATGGAACATATGTGGTATCCGGCTCCTATGATCACACCATTCGGACGTGGGACGTCAATACGGGCTCCGTAATTCATCTATTCCAGGGTCATACCGATTCGGTTAGATCAGTGGGATTTTCGCCCGACGGCGAGCACATTGTCTCTGGCTCGAGTGATCATACCGTTCGGATGTGGAATGTACGCGACGGAACTTTATCCATTGGCCCACTCAAGGGGCATACCAAGTCTGTCTTATCAGTAGCCTACTCACCCAACGGCGAACTCATTGTCTCTGGCTCATATGATCAAACAATCCGAGTGTGGAGCACGCGTGACGGGACACTCGTTGCCGGTCCGTTCAATGGGCATACTGGTGTCGTCAGATCAGTGGGATTCTCACCTGACGGATCACAGATTGTATCTGCCTCTTACGATAAAAGCATTTCCATATGGAACGTGTCCCACAGTCCACTCGGCATTACTCCACCCAAGGGGCACTCAAGCGGAATCAACTCGGCAGAGTTCTCACCCGATGGGTTGCTCATTGCCACTGGCTCAGGGGATAAAACTATCCGAGTATGGAGTGCAGTCGACGGATCATATGTAGCTGGCCCATTCGAGGGGCATACCACTTCTGTCAACTCAGTAGCATTTTCGCCCGATAGCACTCGTATCGCCTCAAGGTCTGGTGATAAAACCATCCGAGTATGGCATGCCCGCGACGGAACACTCCTTGCTGGGCCTATTGAAGGGCACAGTGGGGATATCAAGTCGGTTGCATTTTCTCCTGATGGCTCACGCATTGCATCCGGTTCATATGACAAAACAACTTGTGTGTGGGATTCATCCAACAGAAGACTTGTCGCAGGCCCATTCAAGGGACACACCGACGTGGTCAGTTCAGTGGTGTTCTCACCCGATGGCACATACATTGCCTCGGGTTCTCGAGACGGAACCATCCGCATTTGGAATTCATTAAATGGAAATCGAATTGCCAATCCAATCGAGGGTCATAGTTCTCGTGTCTACTCCGTGGATTTCTCCCACGACGGCTCTCGCATCGTTTCTGGGTCACTAGATAATACGGTCTGCATATGGAGTGTACCTAATGGGCAGCTTATTGCTGGTCCTTTCGTAGGGCACACAAATCAAGTCTTCTCCGTTGCATTTTCACCCGATAGCACCCTTGTTGTTTCTGGCTCGTATGACCACACAATTCGTCTCTGGAATGCTGATGGGACACTTGCTGCACCTCCACTTAAAGGCCATACAAGTTGGGTCAACACTGTTTCATTCTCCCCCAACGGCTCCTCTATCCTTTCTTGTTCCGAAGATCGATCCATTCGCGTTTGGGACATCCACCAGAAACAGAAAACATGCGCAGCGCTTGCAGATGATTGGGAGGTCCGTGACAATGGATGGGTCTTGAATGCCCACTCCCAGCTGCTATTTTGGCTTCCTGCTGAACTTTGCAACTACTTTCCAAGTCCAAATAACCAATTTACAATCGGACCACAAGGCTCTGTCCAAGTAGGGTTCAGTGATATGTTACTTGGAGAAGAGTGGGCCAAGTGCTGGCTTGGAGTTTAGGTGATGTTGCTTGTGTTTTCCGTGTTATATGTAGTTGTTGATATATTTTCACAGCTTTATCGAACCTTTGCTTGTTGGTAACTGGGTAGATTTCGATGTCACACTCGTATAACTGACATAATGCTAATAATTAGAATGTTGTATTCAAAGTTCCATCCTAATTCCGGCTGGTCTATGATACTTGTGCAGCTAGATGGCCCGGTGCAATACTGGACTTATAATTCTGTAGGTTGATTATCGAGTTGCACTCTGTAATTGACCCAAGTGATTAGATTACTTATTTATTTATTTTCGTGCGCAAGATGAGTCTTAGTATGGGATCTGATACTGTAGGGCGGTTGAGACGGTCACTCTTGTATTTTTTGATGACCAATTAATTACATAAGGCTCATGACAGTGAAGGCATTGAGCGCCAAGTTTTTCAGGCTCGATCAGGATGAGTTCCCCGCCAACCTCGCCACAGCCACGACAGGGCTTTTGCCATTACATCGATAAGATATTCTGGCCTCGCTCCAAGTCACCATTTCAGCCATCAGAAGACGGATCACATTCGAGAGGACATTCTACTTTGGTTATACCCGGTGCGAGATTGAGTACGACTAGCAACACCTTAGCCCAGGCCTTCATTGTATGAGTAAAGTCCCTTGCATTTACATCTAATACCCATCCTCATAGTTCACTAACCTTGGGACTTTGAGGTGCGCTCGAGACGTTGCACGAGGGCACAAGGTTATTTAGCCCATTTTGGTCGGCTGTTGGGGCATTGATATCGCCGTGATCGTGGGAAGGGATTCCAGCCCTTTAGATTCATGGCACGAAATCGAGGTGGTGGTATCGCCTATTATGGATTATATGCCTCAGAAGCGCCGGACTTTCAATAGTTGGCCATCGCCGCCACAAGGGCTCAGCCATAGACGTGGCCGATATATCGACCTCGACCAGTACTATTTATTCCCCAACATGAAAATTGCCACACTTGTTGTCCTTTTCGCGTTCTCCATCCCCGCTACTTGAAAAGTGGTGCTATGGTAAAGGCGAGGTAAGTCGACTGGCAGCATATATGGAAGGGCGCTTATCGACAGCATTGCAGCGGAATTCGAGTTTGTTGTAATGAATTGGTGCAGCATTCAAGCGCTTCTCCGAGCAGCCAGGAACATGCGCAAAACAAGGCCGTGAGTAGCTATCAGCTCGGAATAAATGTAAGCTGAATGTATGCGTAGGATTACTTGCTGCAGTGGGCTGTCATGCAAGGTACTTAAAGCACCTTGAATGATTTAAACTCGATGATTTTTTTGCTGATGGCCGATTCTCCTCTCTCCTTAACACTTCCACTCTTTGCCATGCAGACTTTCGGCCGCCTTCTCTTAGTTCTTACCTTCCTCATCTGTCTCGGCCTTGTCGCCCAGGCTCTGCCTTGGCCTGTTCATTCGGGCGCTCTTGTAGTTCGTGCTGGCTACAACTCACCTTCGGGTTATAGCCACCCTGATCATGAGGGCTATGGTGGCCACCACAATGACGACGACTCGTATAACCACAGTGGGTACTCGAGCCCATCTGGCTACGACGGCGGCAAACCATCTCAGTCTTCGGACATCGACGTTCTCGCTATTGTCGTTGCTCTCAAGGAGCAATGTGACCCTGCAATTGCTCTCCTTGGTTTGTCGAATTTTTCTTTTTTGATTTCCCAGACTCATCTTTTCATTTAGCCAAGGCCAATACTGTTGATGTTGTAAACGTCCAAGTCGCTGCGATCGTCGGACTCGTCAAAACTGCACGTGGTTCTCTTGTTGGTGTGACTGCAAACGTTGCTGCCAATGTCAAGATCAAGATTGCGTAGTGCGTTGTTGATCTGATTGTTGTGAGTAACTTTACCAGTTTCATTCTTTCTATTCTCAAATTTTCGCCCAGGCCATTATTACTGCTTGCGCCGCCGTGACCGTGAAGCTCGGTGCATCTGTCTGCCTTCATCTCTTGCTGTTGACCCTCCACGCCTGTGTCGATGGCCTCCTCAAGTTGATCATTGATCTGGGCTGCCAAGCTCGCTGGCCTTGGCCACTAAGCCTCCAGCCACGGATGTGATGATTGTTTCATATTTATCATTTTGGGTTTGCGATTTCTGTAGTATCTTTAATTCTAGATAATTTTCGTCGTCACTTCGACCCTTTTGTGCATTCTGGCTATCCTTCGAGGGGCCAAGATGGAATACATCACCCCCAAACTACCAGTAAGACTGCACCGCTTGTCATGTGTGTGGGCACCGCCACGAATTGCATATCAAACACACATTAGCACAGCACATATCAAACCGGACTCTCACCATACCACCATCACCTCACAACAAAGCTACTATGGAGCCTGAACAACCGGATCCAACTGCCCCACAGCCCCGACGTCGGTGGTATGAAGACTTGGGTCACAAACTTAAGCAAAAAATCACCAAGTCGAGTAAGTCTGGATCCAAGTCTCGCCCTCCTACGCCACCGTCTGGTGGTCCTTCCAATTATGGATCCCGCGCTACGGCATGGACAACGCTAGAGGCTACACTACATGGCTTGCAGGAGAGCGTAGAACTCGTACCGCCTTTGCGCCCGGCAATCGATGGCTTGGCTTCGTTCTTGAACTCATTCGAGGTATGTATCTTCGCGGCTGGCGATATGGGAGAACTAAATATTGACACACAGGCGGCAACGAAACATCACCAAGATTACCAAAAGATCGCATCGGATCTGAATATCACGTTACAATCTTTGAAACAACATTTAGCAGACTCGACACCGACAGAGATCACAGAGATAATTACGGACATTTTGCGGTGAGCAATCAAACTGATGCTGGAGCGAGGACATGACCACGCATACAGAGCCGTTCAAGAAGAGATCGGAACTACGGAAGATCAACAGACAGGCAGCACGCCAAGTCGGGTGCTTACTGGCATTCTGGATGAGGAAGATCTAGCACGGCAGTATCGCCGGATCGAACAGCTGTTCCGTCGACTGCAGGTAAGTCGCAGGTGTTCCGTCCATCAAATCCTGAATGTTATCAATATACAGCTCGAAATTAGTATGGGTGGCTGGCACACGGCAAACGCAGCCCAAACGGTAAAGTTGTCATCTTATTCAAGCCGGCAACTCACGTTGATTTGAACCTCCAGCGGGCACGGCTTGAAAAGCTACGGCCAGCAAGACTTGCAGCTTATGACTCAGAATTGTCAGTAGAGGTCGATAGACGAACGTGCACCGAAAACACTCGAAAGAATATCCTACACAACCTAAACAGGTGGTCTTCTGACCCCGATGCTGAGAAAGTATTCTGGATGGATGGGATGGCAGGAACGGGCAAGACAACAATTGCATACACCCTATGCCAGGTTCTCCAGTCGCGTGGGCAGCTTGTCGCGAGCTTCTTTTGTACACGGACCTCACTCGAATGTGGGGATGCGAATCGAATAGCTCCAACGATTGCGTACCAGCTTGGACACCGCTCGACCCCATTCCTATCTGCGCTCGATCGAGCAATGAAGGAGCATTTCGAAGCGAGCTCGTCGAATATTCCAGCTCAGTTTGAACTACTCCTGGAGGGTCCGCTGTTCGAAGTCAAAGACAAGCTGCCGAACAATCTCGTGGTGGTTATCGATGCGCTAGATGAATGCGAGGACGATCGGGCGGCGACTCAAATCCAGGATGTGTTATTCCGATTCGCATGGAGACTCCCGGTGAAGTTCTTTATCACGAGTAGACCCGACACAGTAATTCGCGATAAGATGACGTCCCCACAGAACGCATGCAAGTCGATATTCCATCTAGACGACACTGAGCGATCACTTATACAAGAGGATATCGAACTCTACTTGCAAGAAGAGCTCCAATTCATGTTGCCATCTCCCGCCGATGTGAAGCGACTTGCGACGCTCGCCGACAACTTGTTCATCTATGCGGCTACGGTAGTCCGGTATATACGACTAGGGAAAAATGACACTAATCCTCATAGCCGTCTTGCCACAATGCTGTCCGTCGATTCAGAATCCCGGAAGAAGTTTGCGCAAATTGACTCGTTGTACACTGCGATTCTGAATGAGGTGCTCGGAGAAGAGGAAATGGAGCCGATGGAGCATGACGATATGGAACGGGTGTTATGGACTGCAGTCTGCGCCAAGGAGCCAATTCCAGTTGAAATTCTAGCATCACTCACCGGGTTGAGCAACAAGAACGAGGCCGAAGTGGCACTAGAGCCCTTCCGATCGGTGCTCCATGTCTCAGAACACACCGGACTCGTCTCGACTATTCACACATCCTTCCCTGACTACATGTTCTCCCGAGACCGGTCTGGCAAGTTCTTTTGCGACGTGGGCACACATAGTCTGCTGCTTGCGCAGCGATGCTTTGAGGTGATGAAGGGGCAGCTGCGATTCAACATATGCAATCTCCCCTCCTCGTTTATACCAGATGCCAGCGTCCCCAACCTCCAGGCACACATCAATACAAATATATCACCAAGCCTTTCGTATGCATGCCGGTACTGGACGGGGCATTTGGGGACCGCAGCGGCTTTGGACGCGCTTCACGAGATGTTGGACGAGTTTCTTTCACAGCGGTTACTGTTCTGGATGGAGGTGCTGAACTTGAAGGACTGTATGATACTGGGCGCTCAAGGGTTGGTGGCGGTACAAGCACGGCTAAAGGTGAGTGGAAACAATGAACGGCAATGGACATTCAGATGCTGATTGAAAATCGCAGACTACGGATGGATCCTTGGACTTGGTCAAGCTCGCAAGTGACGCGCACCAGTTTGTGGCCAGATTTGCAACACATTCGATCACCTGCTCGACCCCTCATATATACATCTCCGCACTCCCACTTTTTCCCCCGTCCAGCCTTGTTTCGGTTCACTATCGACAGCGAATGCAAGGGCTGATGGAGGTCAAGGGCACAGCAATCGTTCGATTGGGTCAAGTTGCCCTGGCCACCTGGACGACTGGATTTCCAATCTCTTGTGTCGCATACTCGCCTGATGGCACACATGTTGTTTCTGGGGGCGACGATGGGATGATTAGTGTCCGAAATGTGTACAATGGAAGGGCTGTAGTTGGCCCGTTCAAGGCCCACTCTAGTGACATCACATCGATTATGTATTCACTCGATGGGAATCGCATTGTCTCTAGTTCCAAAGATAATACAATCCGATTATGGAATGCACGCAACGGGATACTTGTTGGTTCGTTCGACACCTACTGGGTCAACTCGATCGCATTCTCACCAGACGGCGCTCATATTGTTTCTGGCTCGAATAATCGCACAATCCTAGTATGGGATGCGCGTAACGGCACCGTCGCTGCTGGTCCATTTGAGGGGCATATAGGTCGTGTCAAATCGGTGGGATACTCTCCTGATGGAAGATGCCTAGTGTCTGGCTCTGGTGATCGCACCATTCGGACGTGGGACGTCAACACGGGGTCCCCCATTCATTTATTCCAGGGCCATACTGACGTGATCAACTCGGTGGGATTTTCACCCGATGGCGAGCACATTGTCTCTGGTTCGGATGACTGCACTATTCGAGTGTGGAATGTACGTGACGGAACTCTATCCATTAGCCCACTCAAGGGGCACATCAAGTCTGTCTTATCAGTAGCCTACTCACCCAACGGCGCACTCATTGCCTCTGGCTCTGACGATCAAACAATTCTATTGTGGAGTGCGCTTGACGGGACACTTGCTGCCGGCCCGTTCGAAGGGCATACTAGCGTTGTCACATCAGTGGGATTCTCGCCTGACGGATCACAGATTGTATCTGCCTCTTACGATAAAAGCATTTCCATATGGAACGTGTCTGGCAGC
>JBBBZN010000134.1:0-28059 GCA_037974915.1 Ceratobasidium theobromae | reverse complement strand
TGCCGATCGAATGGGACAGGCGATTGTGGATGTAGTTGGATGCGGGTACCGCTCAGTTACGGCATACTGGCGAGCCGAGTTGCTCGAGTACTTCTTGATTTGCATTCCGGCTAGGTGGATGGACTCGATTATGGCGGGGGAACTGTTGAAGATGCGCGCACGTGAGCTCTCTGCCAAACCGATCTCGGACATCAAATAGGGCATGTTCTAATCATTACTGTAATTCATTGATATTTTTATACTTCTTAAATTTACACTGTCGTGCACGGGTCAAACCGGGTCATGTTTTAGGGTAAATCACCAAAGGATCCAGAATCAAAAAGAATGAACGGTGCAGAATCACCCAAGCCCACCAGATGATCACGCCTGACACTCGGAATGTCATTTAACTTAAATATCACTTTGCAATTGAACCACAATCGAGCCAAAAGCTTATAATTTACCGTCAATCTTGCCTCCCCCAAACAGTGACCTATATATGCTGGCTGGGCGTTTCCCTAAGCCCGGTTAGATCGAGCCGGAGGTGCAGCAGCAGTCTAGTTAGACTTGAATAAATATTATGAATACAGATATTAAACCTAGCTAGAGACCTTGGAATGACTATCGACTATTCCATACTCCCCTCCCCACGCCACGATAAATGGGTTTAACTGTCTATCGGTTGCCAGGCTGGGTTTTCGCCTCGGAGCCACATGCCTGTCATTCGCTCCCGGGGAAAAAGCGGACCGCCAAGTACAACAGCAGCAACAACAAAAAGCGTCCACTTCTTATGTGCTTTGATATTACCCCGTCTGATTGACAAGATTGAGAGAATAATATGGGACATGGTGATTGTTGTCCTAATATGGAACCACGAAAATCGACAGAACATGTTGGGTGAGGAGGACGAAGACAGACGGCACACGAAATCTGAAAGCACCATTTAGCTCAGTCCAAGCGACTTGGAAATGTAAGATGGTAGTACTCACCCCTTGAATCATCGTGTCGCCTGAGCAACTTGATCCAATAAGTGATTCCAACGCCCACAGTCATAAGAATTAGGAAAACGGTGCCCAGCACATGATGAAATGTCGTCCCTTTTTTAGCACGTAAAAGCGGGAAAACCAGAAAGGAGGCAGGAACCACGCATGCCAGATGAATAAAGAGCGGAATGTGAAGTTTAAGTTGGTTGCGGGAGTCTAGGGCGCTTTGCGCCGGATGGGAAGTGGGAGGCAAGACGCTGAGCATAGCATAGTATGTCCGACTGGTTATTTGCACAAATAGCTGTTGAGCACTTTCGAGGAGCTGCATTATGTTGGGGAATTAAGCTCGGGAGCTTGATGAGAAAGTGGTCAGCGAGTGATGGATTGATACTCTATTATCGGTAGGTTTCATGTTTTGGAACAGCTCGAGGCGCATATGTTGTTATGGTTTGGGCGCATATTCAGCCTTTACCTAGTAAATATTATGTCCGCGTCTCTGCATAGTTCCATTAGGGCATCTGTGTCTTTGATGCCATACTATCGCCGTCTGCGTCCCACCTACGACAATGTATATTTTAGTATCTTAGTTGACCCTTCTTTAAGCAAACTATTTGTCTATTACGGGGTTTATTGGGCGGAATGCGGTTACCGAGACATTCGTCAGAACCAAGGTTGAAACCACACTGGCCCATATCAACCTCGACTTCAGAAACAGGGCCCGAGTCGTCGCCACCAATGCAACAATTTCACTAGCAATTTCGTACACTGGCCTTGACGTCAAGCACAACTCAGCCCACTACCTCACCTGATCCAAATCTAATCTCGTCAGGGCTGAGAGGATAATCATAAAACAGAAAGCATTAATTTAGTGGATAACGACTACATTAGAACAAATAAACCTGGATCCGGAAGTATATGAATACAGTTACTAAAAAGCGAATATATGCTATCGTGTCGTTACGACCCTACCGTGGTCGCAATGTCAGCCACAGCCTTGATCAACCGTTTGTTTCGTGTGTCTTGTTTCTTGGCCTGTTCACCGTCTCCTGCTCGCTTATGCAGTTCTGCCCAATTTCAGTCAGCCTACGATCTCCGACTAGCCGAACTTTATACGCACCATATAATCGAAGTCCGACCCACAATCCTAATACTGCGTTGCCCATTGTGCGCTCCTCACCTGGCTTCTTCTCGACCGCCCCCATTCCGGCTGCCAATGCCCGCACAGTACCTAACATAACCCCTGCATGCGACTCGGCTGTATGCATATACTTCGACGCACTCATCGCGACGCCCAGAGCTCTCAGATAGTTGTCTTGCGCCTTGGATAACAAGTCCAGCGCCGCCTTGAGCTCTTGTTTCGCCCGAACGATTGGTTGTGTCACAGACATTAGGATATGTGCAAGTGGTGCGAGTGAGTGAGTACATGCGGCCAGTAGGGATGAATCCGGTTGGGTTGTATCTGGGTCGGGTGGGGGCGTGGATGGTCGAGGTGCAGCAGCAGCAATGTACCGGTCTCGAGCTGCAATACCCATCTCAAGACCGGTCAACCCGGCACGGGACGATGTGTGTATGTATGAACCAGGAACCGAAGAACGGATCGCAGCCTAAATTACGTCAGCAAGGTTACAAATTGTCGCGCTGATTTCAACTCACCTCGTAGCAAGTCCTCGCTCGGTCCTCAGCACCCCTCGCATGGGCCAAGTGCGCGTGATGCAACGCGATTCGTGCTGCAAACGATTCGAACAATCCAAAGTTTCGTGTATGTGCTACGACTTCGGCGAGGCGCTACTCTAATTTAGCCCAAATTCGCCAAAACAAAATGAACCCACCTGCTCAGCAACTTCAAATTCGGATCGCATGGTCGCAATCTGCGCGTAAAGTCAGATACTGCAACAGTCAAGAGTCGGGATGGCTCACCGCAGCAAGTTCACACATCAAATCCGCCCTGATGTCCGCCATTCTCAGTTCGGTCTCTCCCACATCCTCTAGTGTCGCCCAGACCGGAACTACTCCAGTCAGATTCAAGGTCCACAAGCAGCGTTTAGACTCACATGCGACTTCAACTCCCGTCTCCGCACCCGCCCTCAATCCTTCAATAGCAAATGCCATTCTCCGCGGCTTCCGACCAACCACATCCCATACCAAAAACGCGAGTTCAAATGCAACCCGGGGATGCGTCGATTTGATCAGGAGTGGGTCGGTGCAGGATGAAAGGGGGACGCGAAATAAAAGCGAGTTTGCGCAAGGGCAATTGGGTTAGAACTATCTGACGCGCCGAGAACGTCGACTGTTGGCATCTCTTTCCTAGGGCTGGGATTCGGGTTCGGGTTTGGTGCGGCCCCTCTGTTCATTCCGCACGAGCAAAAGTCGTCTGGGTATTCGGGTTGCCCACTTTCGAGGATGGCGTGAAGTTTGGATAGTCGTTGGGCTGCGGACTGGGCGTCTCCGAGGTGGGTGTAAAGCGAGACCCCGAGGAAGAGGGCGTGGGCTCGGAGGTAATAGAGGTATGCCGGGTTAGAACTTGTCGAGCTAGATGTTTGAGGAGTGGACAAGAATTGGGGAGTTTGCGGGTGGGTCTGATTTTTTGGTTGGGTGGGTGTGGGTGGAGAGATAAGAGGCGGGAGGCTGGATCCATCTGGCATTGCTACCGAATCAGGAGCCACCTCATAAGTGATACCGAGCGCACATCTGGTCGAGTATGTGAAGACCGCTCCGAGATTGACATTGAGTTTTATTCCTGGATTCTAAGCCCTGCATCGTAAAAAAATGAGCGGTTAGCCTGTGCTGACTGTATAGTATGATTTGGCGTATCCAGAAGTGTGATGGTAGTTAAACACAAGGTGGGTCGCTTAGCGCCGCTCATTTCATTGTTTCCTTGTAGTATAATCCACCACAAGAAATTCAGGAATATCAAGCGAGCTTGGTCGAGGTGCAATTTTTTGTTAAGGAAAATGGATAACAGACGACCAGGGTTATGGAGCGTGAAGTGGGCGTGCGATCGGTAAGTAGTGTGTTTAGCATTACGTGCGAGACAAGGGATGACATAACATAAATTTATCTATTAGGTCAATTGAGCTTACCGCGTATAAACAATGGAGAAAGCCCAGCTGAGTTTCTCACACCTTACTCTTTGCCCCCCTAGGAGGGCATTTGACACTTGAGCAACCGTGTTAGGGTTTCGCTCCCTCAGGGGACCTCCAAGGACGACAAAAAAGCCTACCTTACATCACTCCTCAGCCGCATCGTTAGCCACTCTAGCGACCCCCGTGTCATCACCTTGTACACAGATGACTCGTCATTTGTTAAACGCGGCTCGCGCCGACACGACTGGGGTTGGGTTGGGTTCCACCAAAAAGCAGAGGTCGGGCGCAGTAGAGACTCTCTGGGCCCCCGCTCTACTATCTACAATGCGCAGGCCTGGGCTATGGTCCTTGGCCTTCACAGCACTCTTCCTCGCCAAAGCATAGGCAGGCTCCACCTCGTCTCAGACAACGAAGCCCTGCTGTCTCGGGACCCTCTGGCGCCTCAACCCCCACTCATCTCGCTGCTCGCATGCTTTACGACTTCCTGTGCGCCCACCCCTCGTCTTGCTCAGCCTATTCTGGATGCCATCTCAGCAGCGTGTCTACAGTAACGGCCATGCAGACCATATCACCAAGGAAGCCGCCCCCGGCGCCCCCATGCCCTTCTTCAACCGGTCCACAGACTTCATCAAGCTCGCAGCCAGACGGCACCTCCTCCATGACCGGTACAAACACTAGCGCAGCTTCCGCAAGTCGCATCCTGGCTCGATGGGCGCCAAATGTCTTAAATACCCGCCACACCTGAAGCTCCACCCCGTCCACAAGGAGCCTGGGAGGCGCCCACGCCTCCACGTGCAACTGATTCGCGCGATTACTGGTCACGGGCGACACACATCGTATCTCTTCAAGTGTAAGAAGGTGGACTCCCCTGCTTGCCCCTGCGGAGCTCCCCGTCAGGACGTTGCACATATCTTCACCGAGTGCCCCCGCCACGATCAGGCTCGGAGATTTCTCCGAGGCTTGAGCCGTTCTATCAATCTACCACACATGTTCTCAACCGTCCGAGGTCTTCAAGTTGCTCTGGGGTTCCTAGCCGGTGGAGGGGTGGACACTCGATTGACTATGCTCTATCTACATACTGCTACTTTATATACTGTCACTAAGCTGTACCCTGTCCTGCTTGCTGTAGAGGACGTTCGGGTCATGCCCCGTCCTTGCGTCTCACCTTCTCTAGATCACCTTCTCGCTCTCTCATGTTTCGGTTGTGCGCGTGTGTTGTGTTTTCTCAGTCCACATCTGATGTACTTCTTGTCGTTGGCGTTACACTTGTATGTAGTATAGGTGGGCGGTGTCCTCCGCGTAGAGGGCCGCTCAATAAATTGTACCCCCACAAAAAGGCGAGTCAGGTGACTTTGGCGCCTACCAAAAAATTAAGATTACTGATGGGAAACGCAATCACCTCTGCCCATCAACGATAGCCTAGAACACCATGGCCTCAACACCTCCCTGGCAAGTCCAAGCCAGGCTTTTTCAAGCGCTTGAGCAGGCCATTCGACAGGCCTCTCCATCTCGACCTCGGAGTTCTCATGAAATCTCTTCGCGTCTACTGCGTCCTTTGCCTGCCGCCGAGACAAGTGCTATAGCCGCGCAGCAATGCAACGTTCTCACCCGATTTCATCGTCGATATCCAACACTGCTGTCTTGAAAGCCCAGCCAGCTGACCCGAGCACGGAGCATGGTGCTTCCAAGGCCTGCTGATCACCGAACGAAGATTGATCGGCGGACTCGAGCTCAAACCTGCCCTTCGGGCGCTGCAAAAAGTCGCAAGCATATTTCACCCTAAAGCCCGCAATCGACGCTGATATCCTGCCTCAGCGTGCTAGAGGCAAGTTATCTTATTCACATAATGTCAAGCACTAACGAATGTGTTAATGTGTAAACGCTGCTAAAAACAAATCTGAATATGAGACCCTTTTCTCGGAACTGGAAACGCTGGCCGATTTCCTGGCACAACACAAGGAGGCATCTTCTTTCAAAATTCAGGCTCTCTCAAACACATCGCCCACCAGCAGGCGTCGTCGCAGAGATATGAAAATAGCAACTGACCGTCGGCAGCTCAATTGAACAAGAAGCGAACCTGATCGCCAGGTAAAAGGCCAGGTACTGGAGGTCGACTACAGGAATACGGAGATGGACAAAGGATGATATAGTAGGACATTTGCGGCGGATAGAGTCGCTGTTCCGACAACTGCAAGTATGTCTGATATTTGCCATTCGAGCGGTAGTACTAATTAGTGGGCAGGTTAATGTGACTCTGAGCACACAGAGTATTGCAAGGCACACTTAGTGGTACGATACTTTATACGTATTACGATTCCACCAGCTGATTGCCTGGTTATATCAGGACACACAACTCGAGAAATTGAATCCCTCAAAACTGGCGCGCTATGATTCGGAATATCAAAGGACATGGCTCGACGAATGTGTACTGAAAAACCCGGGTCGACATCTTGAAAGGCCTTCGCGGTCAGTGCGGCCCGGCCTCCCAGACATGTACTGGATGAATGGGATGGCAGGGACAGGAAGACAGCTATTGCATGCAGCTTTTCGCGACGTTGCCGTAGAATCAACTTGCAGCGAGCTTCTTTTGCAGCCGAACATCTGGAATGCCGATCGGTTGGTCGGATTCTGCCGACGATTGCATATCAACTTGCTCGGTACTCGATTCCATACCAGGGAGCGTTGTGTGAGGTTCTAGGAAAGACCCGGACATTGGGACCACGAACATCGAGACGCAATTTGAACGACTCCTAATGGAACCACTGATGAAGGTGAAGGCAGCGATGCCGGAAGATCTAGTGGTGGTGATCGATCGCTCGATGAGTGTGAAGACAGAAGTGCGGTCAGCGTCTACTCGATTTGCTATTCCGATCTGCAGCTCAACTCCCCCTGAAGTTCTTCGTGACGAGTCGGCCAGAACCAGAGATCTACGGGGAGATGGTCTCCCGGGTCGCGGATTCTCGAACGATTTTGCGTCTGCAAGAAATCGAGACGTCACTTGTGCAGGCCGATATTGCGTTGTATTTGACAGAAGAGCTTGGACGATTTATGAAACCTTCCGTCGATCAAATCGAGCTACTTTCTCATCGATCAGGAAACCTATTCATCTATGCAGCCACCCTCGTCCGACATGTCCAACTCGGGGACCGACGAGGCGACTATCAAAGGCGACTTGATTCCTTGCTTGCGGCAGCCCCTCGTTCCACAAAACAATATGCACAACTCGATGAACTGTATACGACTGTCCTGGCGTTGGCGCTCAACGGAGATGACCTCGATGATGAAGGTTCCGATGACGTCAAGGCTGTGTTACAAACGGTTGTGTGCGTACAAGAACCGGTGGATCTGAAAACACTCGCGGCCTTGGCGGGTTTAGATGACGTGAACCGAGCAGATTCAGCGCTACAGCCACTACGATCTGTGCTCCACCTTTCCGGAAGCAACGGACTAGTCTCTACTTTGCATGCGTCTTTCCCCGACTTCCTTTTCGATCAAGAACGCTCTAAGTCGTTCTTTTGCGATAGAGAAATCCTTAGCCAAATGCTCGCTCGACAATGCTTTACAATCATGCAAGCCCAGCTGCAATTCAATATCTGCAATCTCGAGTCGTCGTTTATAGCCGATAAAGATGTGGATGATCTACACGACCGAATCAGACAGTGCATATCGCATTCCCTATTCTATGCGTGCCGATATTGGACAGATCATCTATGCTCGTGCAAATCATCAGAACCGCTCAAAATGCTGCTGGGGGAGTTTTTGACAATTCGGCTGCTGTTCTGGAGGTGCTGAACCTGAAGGGAGTGATGGGTATCGGGGTGGAGATGCTGTCCAAGGCTATCCAATGGCTACAGGTAAATAACCATCCAGTTAGGTCGGCCATTCAATTAATAGGATATTTTCACGCGATAGGTTGCAGAAACATCAAGTGAAGTGATAGAACTCATCAAACTAGCTGAAGGAGCACGAAACCTGGTGACGACATTCGCAGGAAACGCTATTTCTCAGAGCACGCCACATATATACACGTCCCTCCTTCCCTTTTGCCCCAAATCTAATAGAATATCTGAGCATTATCAGAAACGAACGCATGGGCTAATCAAAGCCAAAGGAACTGGGGTTGATCGTTGGGACACGATGCCACTTGCAAACTGGAACACAGGGTCATCACCAACCCGGTCGCTGACGTATTCCCCTGATGGAAGTCAAGTTGTTTATGGATGCGTTGATGGCACGATGGGAATTCGCAGTGCATACAATGGATCGTTGCTTGTTGGTCCCGTCAAGGCACATGATGGTAGTGTGACGGGAGTGGCGTTCTCACCAAATGAGACTCAAGTTGCCTCTTGTGGCGAGGATAGTACGATCCGACTGTGGGATGCGCGAAATGGAGTTGCAATTGGCGAGCCCTTCAGAGGGCATTCCGACGCTGTTTTATCCATTTCCTTTTCACCAGGTGGTTCACGCATCGCCTCTGGCTCTGCTGATTGCACAATCCGAATTTGGGGCATCCCAACTGGCACACTTCTTCCTATTTTGTTTGAAGGTCACACAGATTGGGTCACAGAGGTGGCATACTCTCCCGATGGTACACGAGTTATCTCCAGCTCCGCTGATCACACCATTCGAGTATGGAGCTCTATCAATGGGGCGCCGGTAGCCGAACCATTCACTAGTCACACGGGATTGGTCAGCTCTGTCGCGTTTTCTCCAGATGGCACACGGGTGGTTTCCGGGTCACTCGACCGGACTGTCCGACTATGGACAACGAACAATGGCGCACCCATCACCGACCCACTCGAGGGCCATACTGACTGGGTGATGTCTGTTGCTTTCTCCCCTGACGGCACACACATCGCCTCTGGTTCGAGGGACAGTACAATCCGCATATGGAACATCTCTAGAGAGACCCCTACTAGCACTGTTCTCGAGGGTCACACCAATGTTGTGAATGCCGTCGCATTTTCACCCGATGGCACACGCATTATTTCGAGCGCCGTTGATTGCACCATCCGCGTGTGGAGTGCACTTGCTACTGCTCCTACCTCCAGTCCACCTCAAGGTCATGTCAATTGGGTTTACTCAGTCGCATTCTCACCCGATGGCTTACGCATAGCCTCTGGGTCGAATGATTACACCGCTCAACTTTGGGATGCTCAGACTGGCACGTCCATCGATAATCTATTACATGGGCATACCGAGGCAGTTAGCTCGGTAGCCTTCTCACCCAATAATACCCTCATTGCCTCGGGTTCCTACGACCACACTATTCGATTGTGGAGCCTGCATGACAAGGCTCTTGTTTCCAAGTTGTTCAAAGGTCACACAGACTGGGTGGTGTCGATTGCATTTTCACCCGATGGTACGCGGCTTGTGTCTGGTTCACTTGATAAAACCATTCGAGTCTGGAGTATACCTGATGGTGATCTCATTATCGGCCCTCTGAGCGACCACACTAATGCAGTCTTGTCTGTGATATTCTCTCCCAATGGCAAACGTATCTTTTCCGGCTCAAATGACTGCACTATTCGAGTGTGGAACACTTCCGACGGCACACCCGCTACAGACCCATTCAAGGGCCACACTCAAGCAATTTGGTCTATATCAGTTTCACCCATTGGCACACTCATTGCTTCTGGGTCTATCGACCACACTGTTTGACTGTGGAACCCAGATAACGGCACGCCCGCTACCCCTCCACTTCGGGGCCACACAGCTGCAGTTTTTTCGGTAGCATTCTCTTGTGATGGGACACGTGTTATTTCTGGCTCTGGAGATCGCACCATCCGACTCTGGAACTCGAGTGATGGAACACTGATCTGTAGCCCCTTCGAGGGTCACACTACTCTCATTTATTCGGTAGCATTCTCACCAGATGGTGCATTTGCCATCTCTGGTTCGGAGGATTGCACTATCCGATTCTGGAACACTCAAGATATTCCCTCTTTAGACCCAGATTTCGAGCACTCCGTGCCTCCTCCTGATCCTGTTGGAGTGAAACGCTCTATTTCCAATCCATTTGGGAGATGGTCGATTGGGGAGGATGGGTGGGTTATGGGTAGTGACCAACGTTTGTTGTTTTGGCTTCCGGTCGAGACCCTTCGTTCACTGCTTACCCCCGGTTGTTATGTGGTGATTGGTCGATTTGGGTCTATGGAGGTTGATCTAAGTGATGCATTGCTTGGAAATGACTGGCGAGATTGTTACATACATGATTGATTATTTTAAGTGTCTTTTTCTTACATGATGACCTCTTGGCACTCTACAATGCAATAACTTCACCGTATTCACCAAGTGCAGAGCTCAGTTATTGGCTTGATATCACGATGTGCAACGGGTCAACTATTTGTATGTAGAAACGCAATCGCAGCCACAATCTGGTAGAGGAAAGATTTGGCAAGAGTATGGGCGCGAGACACCGTATTCGAGGTTAACCGGGGACCTTGATCAAACTTGAGCGCTTGTTTGGGCGGAAAATAGGGAGAAATGTTGGGATTTTCAAGTAGGGTATGGAGCGTGAGAGGAATAAAGGGCATCACAATCCGATATAACTTCTCTTGACGGGAGAATGATGCGCTAAGAAGTTCAATAATCTGCCAGATTGGTCACAACCATATTTTTGGAAGGGAAGGAGTGACTTACATTGGTGTGGCGTAATCGGGCCAATATACACGCCCCAGCTCTGATATCATGGGGTTCTAAACGTGCATTCTTGAAGGTTGTGACGGACTTCATGGCCTGAATCTTGGAACTATTGACCCGACTTGAGGATTCGTTGTCGTCATCGTCTTCTGCCCGATAAATTGTCGCATGAATGCCTTCTGCTTCAAGTCCAGGGAGCCGAGATGGACGTCCCAGTGGTCGAGACCATCACTTATTAGTTCAATTCGCGTGGAATCGATTTGTGTGCTACACCATGGCACATTCTCCAGCGCTGGCAAGATTTATTATATTCTCGAGTGATTTTGTAGTGTTTGCTGCCCCAATCAATGTGCATGACGGTCGTTTAGTTGCTTTCTCAATCCACAATCCAGCGGTATTCCTGTGTCGACCGAGAATAAGACCTGGCCAATTGGTTCGGCAACAAAAGCATAAGAAAGTGGTCGAGCCGATAGATCCCCCCGAGGTGAAGTGATCCGAACAAGCAGGTTCTTATGTGGGGCACCGTTGGGATCGTTTCAACAAAGGAAAACATGTCCTATTGATATGTGTCTCGTGTCGGATTGCGCAAAGCGTGTCGCTGTGTCTTGTCTTGCGGGGTGTAGATACTGGTTGGGCAAATTAGTTGAGAACTCGTAGGTTGAAGGCTACGGGCGCGTTAGGCACAAAGCGCGAGATAAATGACATATATTATCGTCTATAATTGATACTTTTGGCTAACTTGAGGTCCCTGATTGTAAATCACGTACGGTGTATGGCATATAGTGCGCAATCGAGCAGCGTAACAGGTAGCATTTCACTCGAAATTGGAGAGCCCAAGCACCGTGGTGGTCAAGATCTATCCATCCAAAAGGGCTAGAGGAAAGCGCGGCCAACATGAAAGGCGAAAAATAAACTAATGAGCTGTCGTACGCTCTGTATCCGCTAGTACTAACCGTACATAGTGCAGCACACCGAATCCAACTGGGCCACCTGTCGAGCGAGCTCACCCCGTGTCCGACGGAGGGAGGCTGAGGTACGAGGCAATCATGAGGCGATCCGGAGCCTCCAGGCTAATACTATTGGCCGTGAAAGGAGCGCATAGTAAGGCAAAGCGCACATGAGGAGCGTAAGACACATAAACTGCATGAAGAGTGTTTAGCCCGCGCTGGCTATATAGTACGATTTGGTGCGTACTGGGTAACTCGAGAGCTGGCAATGGTAGTGGTCAAACGCAAAGTTGTTCGGGCGCTAAAGGTCGCTTAGCGCCGGTCTCTCACTTGACATGTGGGCGCGTTTCCAAGAATTTATAATCTACTGTACCACTACGCTCACTCGGCTCAATTTCGATTCTTGTAGGCGAGTGCCAAAGGGACAGTTCCAGTGTATGCCGTCTGTATACATTTTCACAGGTCGTAGATATAAGAGCGTTGAGGCTAGATACTGGCGTAACCTACAGGCAGTGAGTGAAAAGGAGAACACAGGTGCACCAAAACGCAATATCAAGTTAACCCTCGATTGCGAGAGGGCCACTTTCTAGGGCTTGCTCATGAAAGGCGTTTGGTGCAAGCTACTGGGTCTCAAGGTGTGTTCAATCTCTGCAAGAACCTACCATCCACGCGTAGCTAAAGTAAGCTTATGCAACTTATTATTCTATTTTTTACTTTTTATTCCCCAAACATTACGCTCAACCCCCTGCTTGGCTTTGCGCCCATTTCCACGTTCCATGACCTCTGGTCGTTGGTTGCCCACTTTATGTACTTACACCTTATACAACGTGAAATATACCACACCTATAATTTCGCACGACACATGGCTTGAGCCCCCCTAACTACTCACCCAGCCTTGCGGCAAAATAATAAGTCCACCATTCCGAGCTTTTTTTCCATTAACCATACTTCATGCACGCACGGCCCCGAATGATCCCTCATTAGCCACCAAATTGTGAGCCACGCGAATACCTTATCCGAGAGCGTTATCTATTACACAACATCCGTGTATTATTATCCTGCGCTCGGCACTGGGCACTCGAGACCACATACTGACCTCGATTCTAACTTATTCCTAACACCTAATCACATGCACCTCTCCCCGACAGCGCTTGCCATAGCCAACTGCGCGTCCAGTCGCCCACTCGACCTCTTCGAATGGAGGTTATTCACCAACCTATACGGGTGTCCTCGTCCGCGTCCTGGGTCTATTCACTTGTGCCTAGGCCCAAGGTTTTGCATCCCGTGGTGATATCTTTAGTGAGATCCGCCAAACACGTATGAACTATTCGTAAATTAGTAACACTTGTTACACAGAAGTGAATATGGTTGAGCAATGCATCGTCTCCGTTCATACGAATATCATATCATATCACAAGCCTATCTCTTAAGCTATTTAGAATGCATGCACAAACCGATCACCCACCGCTCGGGCAGCTAGCCCCAGTCAACAGATCCCTGGAGAGTGTGCCGGAATCCAAAAGGGTGAGGTTAGCGCTGGAGAGGGCACGCATATACTCGGTATGTGCACCGCAACAGTAGATGGAATAAGTGCTCACGATGAGCGGTTGTTTTGGATAGGGTATGTACCTAGGTCATGTCTCACTTCCGATCCAGGCTTCTCCACGATTTTTGATGGCTGTGCGTTTTCGCAATGTTGAAATTTAGTATGCTCACCCACATAGCGCATCAAGCTCATCGTAATTAAGCCAGGTGCTGGTTCGGAGCACAAGGGCCAAGCATATAGCAGTGTCCCGCAGCACGCATTTGTTGGTTGAGCAAATCAGGAGTAGGCGACCGGGAGCGGGAGACTCTATATTTGGCGCGTGCTAGGCAATCATAAAGTAGCATGCCGGGAAACATGAGATCGATGGCTTTTATAAAAATACTAACTATATATTATATAGCCTGGGCCCGACGCGCGGTTGGTAGTGCGTAAGGTGAAAGGTATATGGGAGGCTGGGCGAAATATCGGTTGCATGAAGTATACTTGGCCATTTGTCGAGATGCAATAATAGCAGACGGCAGAGCCAAAGCCACAATGATCATTACTCCCGACCCGAATGGATGAGGAGATCTGCGACGTCCAGATTTGCACCCTACCACCTAATTTCGAGTTCTGGATCCGGTTCGAGTCGCTGCTCACTGGTATAGATAAATAAGAACATATTTGGAGAGGTTCAGCTACCATACCCTTTGCTCGGCGTTAACGTCACGGTCGCATATATCGATATCGTAGCACGTCCGCTGAGCACAGAACCATGATCATCTATCGATAGGGCCGTGGTATGGGCCACGAGGCTGTGAAACGGCTTCATGTAGATCGGTCGCCTGGGCAAAAGTGACAAGCCACCAGAAGTCCTATCCCCGACTCGAAGAGCATGATAAGCGCCGTCGACGCGTCGAGGGACCGCGTGAATCAAATACGCGTACTAGCTGGAGTGGAAGATCCGAGCCAGCACGTAATGTCGGCCAAGAGTTGCCGTGCTAAGCGTAGGACGTGTAGCATATGGGCAGTGGTAGTACAAATTGGATTGCCCTGTGAGGATGAATCTGGTCAACTGAAACATACTCGGAATATTAGACTTACTTGTTGAATAATAGATTTATCTGATTAATGTCGAGTAGCGTAACAGGTAGCATTTCACTCGAAATTGGAGTGCCCAAGCGCCATGGTGGTCGAGATCTATCCATCACAAAGGACAAGAGGAAAGTGCGGCTGACGTAAAAGGCGGAAAATACACTAATGAGCTGTTGTACGCTGTGTAACTGCTAGTACTAACCGTCTTGGGCAACCATACATAGTGCAGCGTACCGAATCCAGCTGGGCCGCCTGTCGAGCGAGCTCACCCCATGTCCGACGGAGGGAAGCTGAGGCACGAGGCGATCCTGAGCCTCCGGGCTAATACTATCAATCATGAAAGGAGCGCATATGCCACGACATGAAAAGCGCATGGTAAGGTAAAGCGCACATAGGGAGCGCAAGACATGTAAACCGCGTGAAGGTTTAGCCTGTGCTGGCTATATAGTGCGATTTGGCGTATTTCAGAGGCATCAGATGGACGCGTACTGGGTAAGTCGGGAGCTGGCAATGGTAGTGGTCAAACACGAAGTTGTTCGGGCGCTAAAGGTCGCTTAGCGCCGGTCTCTCATTTCACATGAGGGCGCGTTTCCTAGTAGATTTATAACCTACCACCGCCGTTCCTCACGATGTTCACTCCGCTAAATTTCGATTCTTCTTGTGGGCAGCGGCGGGCGAGTGCCAAAGGAACAGGTCGAGCCGGTACACGCTATCTGCATAACCTTTCACGAGTCGTAGGCGTAATTAGAGCGTGGAGGGTCGATACTGAGGTGGCGCACAGAAGGTCGGGCGCTTGGAATGCTAGACTTATCGTATCGATGAATAAATTTGTTGAATTATTATTTTTAAAATAATGTGTAGTGTGTACTGTTGACGATGCGCTCAATGTCGCAGAGTTGGGCGAATGGTCAAATGAGCTGATAGAACGCGAAATGGGCGCGCGCAGTCGGCGAGTTGTGTGTTAGCATAACTCGCAGAACAAGAGATCAAATAATATTTATGCTAAGTAACCTTATAGCACTTTTATGATGAGAGAAGGCCTGTCAGGATGATGAGACCGAACACGCCTTGAGATCCGGTGAATTTGAGATCTTATGGTCGTTCCGAAGCACACCCGACACTAGAAAATACTTTAAAACAGAATTTGTATAATACGCGTGTAGCATGGAGTGTATAGGGTGTAACGGAGCGAGTTGGATGATGGGGGTCACCGAGGTAGTGTCGGCCGGCAAAACACAAGGACGGGTTACGTGACTTTGGCGCTTGGGACCAAGAAGAGTAAGATTACTGATGGGAAACGCATGATCTATACCTGTCCACGATAACCCTGGAACTCCATGGCCTCTCCACCTCCCTCTGGGAAGTCCAAGCGAAGTTTTCGCAAGTTTCTAGACATTTTTCGATCACCCTCTCCATCTCGATCTCAACAGTCTCAGCGAGTGTCGGGCTCTGCTGTGTCCTTATCACCGCCCGCTGGGAGCACTATAGCTACAGCAGTGCAACGTTCCCACCCAATTTTATCGTCGATATCCAACACTTCTGTCTTGAAAGCTCACCCAGCCGACCCGAGCACACAGCATGGTACTTCAAGCCTGCTCGATCGCATCGACCAGAACATCGACCAACCCGTACTTAAACCTGCCCTTGAGGCGCTTCAAAAAGGCGCAAGCGTATTTCCACCCCTAAAACCCGCAATCGACGCTTTGATATCCTGCCTCAGCGTGCTGGAGGCAAGTTATCCTATCTACATGATGTCAAGCGCTAACGAATGTCAATGTGTAGGGTACTACTAAGAACAAATCAGAATATGAGACCCTTGCGTCGGAGCTTAAAATGCTGGCCGATTTCTTGTCACAGCACATGGGAACGTCTCCATCCTTCCAAACTTCAGGCTCTCTTGAACACATCGCCTTGTGAGTTTCATGTCTCAAGAATTGAAATGGCCACTCACAACCTGCAGCTCAATCCAAGAAGAAGCAAATTTGATCGTGAATAAACAGACTCGGAGTACTGGGAGACGACTGTTTGATGCGATTATGGACGAGGATGATTTAGTTGGGCATTTGCGGCGGATAGAGTCGCTATTCCGACAGCTGCAAGTATGTATAATACCTGTTATTTGAGCGAGTAGCACTAACTGGTGGGCAGACTAATGTGACTCTGAGCATGTGGACTATTGCAAAGGCACAATCGGTGGTATGATAATTTTCACGTATTACAATTGCACTGGCTGATTGCTTGGTTATAACAGGATACACGGCTCAAGGATTTGAATCCCGCGAAATTGGCGCGTTATGACTCAGAACCATCAAAGGGCATGACTCGACGAATGTGCACCGAAAACACACGGGTCGACATTTTGAAAGGCCTCGACGATTGGTCCCAAGACCCGAACGCCGCAGACATGTATTGGATGGATGGCATGGCCGGGACCGGAAAGACAACAATCGCTTGCAGCTTCTCACAACAGCTTGAAGTACAGAAACGACTCGCGGCGAGTTTCTTTTGCAGTCGAACATCTCCTGAATGTCGGATCGTTGGTCGGATCGTGCCGACGATTGCGTATCAGCTCGCTCGGTACTCGATCCCATACCGAGGGGCACTGTACGAGGTTCTGGAAAATGACCCGGATATCGGGTCGACAAATATCGGAAAGCAATTCGAACGATTGTTAAGGGAACCGATGATGGGGGTGAAGACGACGATGCCGGAGAACCTGGTGGTAGTGATCGACGCGCTTGACGAATGTGAAGACCGAGATGGAGTCCAACGGCTCCTCGATCTACTCTTTCAATTTGCGGGGCCCCTTCCTCTGAAGTTCTTTGTCACCAGCCGACCAGAGCCAGAGATCTACAGGGTAATGATATCTCAAGCCCCGAACTCTCGAACAGTTTTGCGTCTGCATGAGATCGAGACATCGCTTGTGCAGGCCGATATTGCGTTGTACTTAACAGAAGAGCTTGGACGGTTTATGATACCTTCCGTCGATCAAATCGAACAGCTCTCTCAGCGATCAGGAAACCTATTCATCTATGCAGCCACGCTTGTACGACATGTTCAACTTGGGAACCGACTAGGTGACCATCAAAAGCGACTCGATTCCTTGCTTGCGGCTGCCCCTCGTTCAACGAAACAATATGCGCAACTTGATGAACTATATGCAACTGTCCTGAAATCAGCGCTCACGGGAGATGACCTCGACGATGAAGCGGCCAACGACATCAAAGCTGTGTTGCAAACGGTGGTGTGCGTACAGGAACCGGTGGACCTCAAAACACTTGCGGCATTGGCAGGGTTGGATGGCATGGAACGAGCACGGTCGGCGCTGCGTCCACTACGATCTGTCCTCCACCTGTCCGAAAACAGTGGACTAGTCTCGACTTTGCATGCGTCGTTCCCTGACTTCATGTGCAGTCAAGAACGCTCCGGGTCTTTCTTTTGCGATGTAGAAGCTTATGGTCAGGTGCTCGCTCGACAATGCTTTGCGATCATGCAACACCAGCTGCAATTCAATATCTGCAATCTCGAGTCATCATTTGTAGCCGATAAAGATGTGGCCGACCTACAAGACCGAATCGCACGTTACATATCGAATCCCCTATTCTACGCATGCCGATATTGGGCAGGCCACCTATGTTCATGCAAATCATCGGAAGAGCTCAAATCGCTGGTGGAGGAGTTTTTGACGATTCGGCTGCTGTTCTGGATGGAGGTGATGAACCTGAAGGGAGCGATAGGTATCGGGGTGGAGATGCTATCCAAGGCCATCCAATGGCTACAGGTAAATAACCATCATATTAGGTCGGTCAGGCAATTAATAAAATATTCTTACGCGATAGGTTGTAGAGGCATCAAGCGAAGTAATACAGCTCATCAAACTAGCTGAAGGCGCACGGAACCTGGTGACGACATTCGCAGGAAATGCTATTTCTCAGAGCACGCCCCATATCTACACGTCCCTCCTCCCCTTTTGTCCTAAATCCAATAGGATATCCGAGCATTATCGAAAACGAACACATGGGTTAATAGAAGCCAAAGGAACAGGGGTTGATCGTTGGGACACGATGCCACTCGCAAACTGGAGGACAGGGTTATCACCAATCTACTCGATGGCATACTCGCCTAACAGAGCTCGAGGTCAGGTTGTTTATGGGTGCTTTGATGGCACGATCGGAATTCGCAGCGCAAACGACGGATCTTTGCTTGTTGGTCCTGTCGAGGCACATGACGGTATCGTGCGGGGAGTAATATTCTCACCCAGTGAAACTCAAGTTGCCTCTTGTGGCGAAGATCGCACGATCCGGCTCTGGGATGTGCGAAATGGGGTTGCAATTGGCGAGCCCTTTAGAGGGCATTCCGACATTGTTACATCCATTTCCTTTGCACCAGATAGTACTTGTATCGTCTCTGGCTCCGACGATTGCACAATCCGAATTTGGGACGTCACAAATGGCGCGCCTCTCGCCAGCTCGCTTGAAGGTCATACAAAAGGTGTCATGGCAGTAGCATTCTCTCCCGATGGCACGCGAATTGTCTCTGGCTCCGCAGATTGCACTGTTCGAGTATGGAGCTCCATCGATGGGGCGCCAGTGGCTGGGCCATTCACTGGTCACACGGGGTTGGTCAGATCTGTTGCATTCTCTCTAGATAGTACACTGGTGGTTTCCGGGTCGGACGACTGGACTGTCCGACTATGGACAGCAAACAGTGGCGCACCCATCGCTGACCCGTTCGAGGGCCATACTGACTGGGTTACAGCTATTGCATTCTCCCCAGATGGTACACGCATCGCTTCTAGCTCGAAGGACAGTACGATTCGCATGTGGGACATCTCCAGCGGGACCTTTACGAGCACTATTCTCGAGGCTCACACCGACTCCGTGACCTCAGTTGCATTTTCACTCGATGGCACGCGCATTATTTCTGGTTCTACCGATTGCACCATCCGTGTGTGGACCACACTTGCCCCTGCTCTTACCTCAAGTCCGCCTCAAGGTCACACTGGCTGGGTTTTCTCAGTCGCATTTTCACCTGATGGCTCACGCATCGTCTCTGGCTCAGATGATCACACCGTTCGATTGTGGGATGCTCAGACTGGCACATCCATCGATAGTCCGTTACACGGGCATACCGGGGCAGTTAGCTCGGTAGCCTTCTCACCTGACGGCGCTCTCGTTGCCTCGAGCTCTTATGATCACACCATTCGATTGTGGAGTGTGCAAGATAGGACTCTTGTTGTCAAGCCATTAGAGGGTCACACAAACTGGGTAATGTCCGTTGCATTTTCACCTGATGGTACGCGGCTTGTTTCTTGTTCAATCGATAAAACTGTTCGAGTCTGGAGCATACCCGATGGCGATCTCGTTATCGGCCCTCTGAGTGAGCACACTGATCAAGTCATGCGTGCGATGTTTTCTCCTGATGGCACACGAATCATTTCCGGGTCATGTGACTGCACCATCCGAGTCTGGAACACCGACGGCACACCCGCTGCAGACCCATTCAAGGGCCACACTGACGGAATTACTTCCATATCAATTTCGCCCAACGTCCCACTAATCGCTTCCGGCTCTTACGACCATACTGTCCGGCTATGGAGCCTAGATGACGGCACGCCTACTACCCCTCCACTTCGAGGCCACACAGCTGCAGTCTATTCGGTAGCATTCTCTTGTGATGGGACACGTGTTATCTCTGGCTCTGAAGACCGCACTGTCCGACTTTGGAACTCGAATGATGGAACACCAATCTGTAGCCCCTTTGAGGGTCACACTAGTCCCGTTTATTCAGTCGCATTCTCATCAGATGGTGCATTTGCCATCTCTGGTTCGGATGATTGCACTATCCGATTCTGGAACACTCATGATATTCCCTCTTCACACTCCAAGTTCGAGAGCTTTACACCTTCTCCCAATCCTGTAGGATCGAGACACTCTATTGTCAACTCATTTGGGCGGTGGTCAATCCAGGAGGACGGATGGGTTATGGGTAGTGACCAATGCTTGTTGTTTTGGCTCCCGCTCGAGACAGTTCGTTCACTGCTTACCCCTCATTGTTATATGGTGATCGGTCGGTTTGGGTCTGTCGAGGTTGACCTCAGTGCTGCTTTGCTTGGAAATAATTGGCAAGATTGTTATATACATGATTGGATAACTTGAATTTCCTTTCTTACATTATGGTCTCACAGCATTCTACAATGCAATAATTTCTCAGCTTTTCGGTGGACTTGGTTTTAGTGCTTTGTCACGTGTGGACGCGTCTCCTTGTTGTATTTACAATCTGCCACCACGACACTCCACCCAGCTGTCTGCAGAGTCTCAGTCTACCCCCAGATCGGCAAAATCACGAAAGGTACCAGAGTCAATTGTTATAGAAGATTCCGAGTCCGATGATGTGCAAGAGACTGTACCCTCTCTTATAGCCCTCCAAAGGTAAAGCGTGGTCGACCAGCAAGGAACAAAGAGGAGAAAGGCTTTCGGGATGGACAGGAAATTGAAAAGGTTGTGTAGCCTAGGGGAAAGGCAGGTGAAAGGCAAGTAGAGTGGTGCCTGCGAAGAGACTTTGTAACCTACAGGCTGTGGGCGAAAAGGAGAACACGGTGGGAGAGACTATGCCCGTGGAAGATGCAATGTCAAGGTAACCTAATTGCGAGCGGGCCGTTTTCTAAGGCTTGTTCATGAAAGGCGTTTGGTGCAAGGTGCTGGGTCTCAAGGCGCGTCCGGTCTCTGCCAGAACTTACAACACATGAGCTGTAAGCCGACACAACTTATTGCTCTGTATCTTATTTTATTTCATTCCCTAGCCATTACACTCAACGCCCCGCTTGACTTTATGTCTATTTCCATGTTCTATGAGCCCTGATTGTCGGTTGCTCATTTTATGTACTTACACATTACACAACGTAAAATATACCACAACTATAACTTTGCATAACACATACCTTGAGCCTTCCTAACCATTTACACGCGGCCCTGCGGCAAAACGATAAGTCCACCATTCCGAGCTTTTTTCCATTAACTATACTCCATGCACGCACAGCCCCGAATGATCCCTCATTAGCCACCAAATTGTGAGCCACGCGAATACCTTATCTAAGAGCGCTATCTATTATATAATATCCGTGTATTAGTATACTGTGCTCAACACTAGGCACCCGGGGCTACATGCTGACCTCGATTCTAACTTTATTCCTAGCACCCGTACCCTAGTGTAATCACATGCTCTCTCCCCGACAGCGCTTGCCAGAACCAATTGCGCGCCCAGTCAATGTGCCCCAGCCGACCTCTTCGAGTGGAGATTACTCACCAGCCTATACGGGTGTCTTTGTCTGCATCCGGGGTCTATCACTTGCGCTCAGGCCGGCATGGTCCTCCATATCGTGGGCCTTATCAATTGACGACTATGGTGTAGTGCCAAGCGGGCCCACCACGGTATATACCCTCCCACGACAACAGCCCCAAGCAAGGAAATAGAATCCCGCATCGAGCACAGGACTATCTAGATTTAAATGCCCCGATCGATGAAGTTCTCCTCCAGTATATAGATATTGATCCCTAAAGTTTTGCATCTCATGGTGATATCTTTGGTGAGATCCGCCAAGCACACATATGAAATATTTGTAAATTAGTAACACTCGTTACATAGAAATGAATATGGTTATATAAGCGATGTACCTTCTCCGTTCATACGAATGTCATATCACAACCCAATCTCTCAAGTCATTCAGAATGTATGTGCAAACCGACCGCCCACCGCTCAGGCGACTGGCCCCAGTCGGTGGACCCCTAGAGAGCGTGCCGGAAACCAAAAAGGTGATGTAAGCGCTGGTGAGGGGGCGCATATACTCGGTATGCACGCGGCAATAGCAGGTAGAATAAGTGCTCACCACGAGCGGTTGTTTTGAATATTGGGTAGGGTATGCACATAGGTCATGTCTCACTGTTCCGATCCAGGCTTCTTCACGATTGCTGATGGCCGTGCATTTTCGCAATGTTGAAATTTAGTATGCTTGCCCACATAGCGCACCAAGCTCATCGTAATTAAGCCAGGTGCTGGTTCGGAGCACAAGGGACAAGCATATAGCAGTGTCTCGCGGCACGCATGTGTTGGCTGGGCAAATCGGGAGTGGGCGACCAGGAGCGGGAGACTCTATACTGGGTGCGTGCCAGGCAATTATAAAGTAGCATACCGGAAAACATGAGATCGATGACTTTTATAAAATACTAACTATGTATTGATAGCCTGGGCCCTACGGCGCGCGGTTGGTAGTGCGGGAGGTGAAAGATAGATGGGAGGTTGGCGAAATGTCGGTTGCATGAGATATACTTGGCCATTTGTCGAGATGCAATAATAGCAGACGGCAGAGTCAAAGCCACAATGATCATCACTCCTGACCCGAATGGATGAGGATATCTGCCACGTCCAGGTTTACACTCCTGTCACCTAATTTCGAGTTCTGGATCCGGTTCGAGTCGCTGCTCACTAGTATAAATAAATAAGATATTTAGAGAGGTCCAGTTATCATACCCTTTGCTCGGCGTTAGCGTCACGGTCGCATATATCGATATCGTAGCACGTCCGCTGAGCACAGAACCATGATCATCTATCGATAGGGCTGTGGTGTGGGCCACTAGGCTGTGAAACGGCTCCATGGGGCCGGCCACCTGGTCACGAGTAAGGTTGGCGTCAGTTGGTTTATGCAGGCGTACCTGGCCGGATCACATCCCTGAGCCTCCCTAACCACTCCAGATAGCATCCCTCCCTCTCCACATCGAAAATGAAAATTTCGGTCAATAATAAAGCCTTGTACATACATGAACTATCGACTATATAATTTTCTTTCTCAAAAATTGAGCTTGCCTGCGTGTGATGCTCTTATCAGTGCTTATCGGGCTCAGGGAAGGGCAGATAAGGGTGGCAGCAACACAGCCACCTATGGGCAAAGGCAGTTGGGAGGGCGTGGGGGGAGTCTGGGGTCACGATGGATTAGTCAAGGATTGGCCTGGCACACCAATGTATTTGTAGTCTGGCTCAATTCATCATTGTTATTAGCTGCATAGAAATCAGTTGGTGGTTCAACATCCAAACTCCCAAGCTTTATCCTCTGTTCAGGTGGCCCACAATACAGCCAGAACAGAGTAAAATAAAAATGAAATAAAACCAACCTTTTTGTCCCCGGCTTTCTGGAGATTCGATTTTCCAGCACACTTCCTTTTTGAAAGAGCAGGCATTTTAGATGTTCAGACACCAAATGCAGCTGGACCCCAGACTCCCCCCGCGCCCTCCCAACTGCCTTTGCCCATAGGTGGCTGTGTTGCTGCCACCCTTATCTGCCCTTCCCTGAGCCCGATAAGCACTGATAAGAGCATCACACGCAGGCAAGCTCAATTTTTGAGAAAGAAAATTATATAGTCGATAGTTCATGTATGTACAAGGCTTTATTATTGACCGAAATTTTCATTTTCGATGTGGAGAGGGAGGGATGCTATCTGGAGTGGTTAGGGAGGCTCAGGGATGTGATCCGGCCAGGTACACCTGCATAAACCAACTGACGCCAACCTTAACAAACCACCAGAAGTCCTAGCCCCGACTCGACGAGCATGACAAGCGCCGTCGACGCGTTGAGGGACCGTGTGAATCAAATACGCGTACTAGTTGGAGTGGGAGATCCGGGCCAGCATGTAATGTCGACCAAGAGTTGTTGTGCTGAGCGTAGGGCATGTAGTGCACAGGCAGTGGTAGTACATATTGGATTGCCTTGTACATGTGAGGATGAGTCTAGTCAACTGAAAATACTCAGAACGTTAGACTTACTTGTTGGGTTATAATTTTATCTGATTAATGTCTGGGTAGCGACTAATACACATGATACATTGAATGTTGCAGAGCGATTGGGAACTGGGGATATGAGGCAGCGATGGGCCATGCGGCATGTGTAATTTGTTAGAAAGAAAATTGTGGTGGATGCGTATGGGACGTGAAATGGCAGCCAGCAATCAATTGGATAGTGCATCAAGTACAAGTGCCAGGACAATAAATGAAATAAGATATAAACATTATGTTGTATGAGCTTGGCGCATGTGGACAATAAGAGAAGGTATGAGATTCAGCACCTCATGCAACAAATCGAAATCGAGCTCGAGGTGCAATATGGTCATTTCAAGGAGTACTTGATATCGATACGAAAAAGATCAGAATGAAAGCATAGGGGTTTATTACATGAGCGCATAATGGGTCGTATATAAAGGTGCAACGGTGGCGAGCTCAATGAGGCGAGCATGGTGGCTGCAACAAGCAAAAGACAAAAGGGAGATCACGTGACTTTAGCACTTATCAAAAAAGTATGATTCATGATGGGAAACGCATGACCTCTGCCTGTCTACGATAACCCTACACCACCATGACCTCAACACCTCCCCCTGGCAAGTCCAAGTCAGGCTTTCTCAAGCACTTGAGCAATCTTATTCGACTGGCCGCTGCAGCGGTGCAACATTAATATATTCCCACCCAATTTCATCGTTGATATCCAATATTTCTGTCTCGAAAGCTCACCCAGCCGACCGGAGCACACAGCGTGGTGCTTCAAGCTTGTTCGATCGTATCGATCAGAAGATTGACCAATTTGGGCTCAAACCTGCCCTTCAGGCGCTACACAAAAGCGCAATCGTATTTCCACCCCTGCAGTCCACAATCAACGATTTGATATCCTGCCTCGGTGTGCTAGAGGCAGGTTATTCTACCTGCTTGATATTCTCAGGCGCTAGTGGATGTGGATTTATAGACAGCTACTGAAAACCAAGCCGAATATGATACCCTTGTGTCCGAACTGAAAACCCTGGCCGAGCTCTTAGCACAACACATGGAAACATCTCAATCTTTTCAAACTTCAGCATCTCTTGAACACATTACCCTGTAAGTGTCCTGACTCGTGATTTCCACTGGTAATGGTAACTGATACTCAGCAGCTCAATCAAAAAGGAAGTAAACTCAATCCAAGATAAACAGACACGGAGCACTGGAAGACAACTATTGGATGCAATTGTGGATGAGGATGATTTAGTTGGCCATTTGCAGCGGATAGAGTCACTATTCCGACAGCTTCAGGTATGTGTGATCCCCGCTATTCGAGTAAATAGTATAAACCAGTGGACAGGCGAATACGACTATGAGTGCGTGGAGCGTTGTGAATGCGCACCTAGTGGTATGAAATTTCACATGTATTAGGATTACACCAGCTGATCGCTTGGCATTGACAGGACACACGGCTTAAGGACTTGAATCCCGCAAGATTGGCACGTTATGACACAGAACTATCAAAGGGCATGACCAGAAGAACGTGCACTGAAAACACACGGGTTGCTGTCTTATCAGACCTTGACGATTGGTCGCGTGATCAAAGCGCCCCAGACATGTACTGGATGAACGGGATGGCCGGAACGGGGAAGACAACCATCGCCTGCAGCTTTTCGCAACGATTGTATGAGCGGAATCAACTTGCGGCAAGCTTTTTTTGCAGTCGAACATTTCCAGAATGCCGAACGGTTGGTCGGATTGTGCCGACAATTGCGTATCAGCTTGCCCGCTACTCGATTCCATACCAGGGAGCGCTGTGTGAGATTCTGGGAAACGACCCAGATATTGGGACCACAAACATCCTGACGCAATTCGAGCGACTGCTGGTCAAGCCACTTACCAAGGTTGAGGCGGCGATTCCGGAAAATTTGGTGGTGGTGATCGACGCGCTCGATGAATGCGAGGACAAAGATGGAGTCCAACGCCTCCTGGATTTACTGTTCCAATTTTCGGGGACTCTCCCTCTAAAGTGTTTCGTGACCAGTCGACCGGAGCCAGAGATCTACAGGATCATGATATCACGAGCTCCCCATTCTCAAACAACTTTGCATCTCCATGAAATCGAAACGTCCTTTGTGCAGGCTGATATTGCGTTATATCTGACGGAAGAGCTTGGCCGATTTATGTCCCCTTCTCGTGATCAAATCGAACGACTTTCTCAGCGATCGGGAGACCTATTCATATATGCAGCAACCCTCGTACGACATGTTCAACTTGGGAACTGACGTGGTGACCATCAAAAGCGACTCGATTTGTTGCTTGAGGCAGCTCCTCATTCAACAAAACAATATGCGCAACTCGATGAGCTGTATGCCACTGTCCTGAAGTTAGCGCTCAACGAAGATGACCTTGATGAAGAAGGTTCTAATGATGTTAAGACTGTGTTACAAACGGTGGTGTGCGTACAGGAGCCGGTGGATCTGGAAACGCTCGCGGCGTTGGCGGGTTTGGAGGACGCGGAACAAGTAGATTCAGCGCTGCAGCCACTACGATCTGTCCTCCACCTTTCCGGAACCAACGGACTAGTCTCAACCCTGCATGCGTCTTTCCCCGACTTCCTGTTCGATCAAGATCGCTCCGGGTCATACTTTTGCGACAGAGAAGTCCTTAGCCAGATACTCGCTCGACAATGCTTCATAATCATGCAATCCCAGCTGTGATTCAATATTTGCAATCTCGAGTCATCATTTGTAGCTGATAAAGATGTGGATAACCTACAAGACCGAGTCGTACAATGTGTATCACATCCCCTATTCTACGCATGCTTATATTGGCCAGATCATCTATGTTTGTGCAAATCATCAGAAGAGCTCAAATCGCTAGGGGAGTTTCTGACGATTCGGCTACTGTTCTGGATGGAGGTGCTGAACCTGAAGGGAGTCATAGGTATTGGGGTGGAGATGCTAGCCAAGGCCATCCAATGGTTACAGGTAAATAACCATCCGATTAGGCCGGTCAGGCAATTAATAAGATATTTTTGCACAATAGGTTGGGAAAACATCAAGTGAAGTGATACAACTCATCAAACTAGCTGAAGGCGCACGGAACCTGGTGACGATATTTGCAGGAAACCCCATTTCTCGGAGCACGCCTCATATCTACACGTCCCTCCTCCCCTTTTGCCCGAAATCCAATGGGATATCTGAGCACTATCGGAAACGAACACATGGGCTGATAGAAGCCAAAGGAACAGGGGTCGATCGTTGGGACATGATGCCACTTGCAAACTGGAAGACAGGGTTATCGTTAATCTGCTCGATGGCATACTTGCCCAACGGAAGTCAGGTTGTTTATGGATGCGAAGATGGCACGATCGGAATTCGTAGTGCATATGACGGATCCTTGCTTGTTGGTCCCATCGAGGCACATGATGGTTATGCATGGGGAGTGGCGTTTTCACCAAATGGGACTCAAGTTGCCTCTTGCGGTGAAGATTGTACGATCCGACTGTGGGATGTGCGAAATGGAGCTGCCATTGGCGAACCCTTCAGAGGGCATTCCGGGGACGTTACATCCATTTCCTTTGCACCAGATGGTAGACATATTGCCTCTGGCTCCCGTGATCACACAATCCGAATTTGGGGTATCCCGAACAGCACACTTCATCCCATTTCATTTGAAGGTCATACAGGCGGAGTCTGGGCAGTAGCATTCTCTCCTGATGGCACTCGAATAGTCTCTGGCTCCGCAGATTGCACCATTCGAGTATGGAGCTCCACTGATGGGGCACCAGTCGCCAGACCATTCACTGGTCATATGGACAGGGTCAGATCTGTTGTGTTCTCTCCAGATAACACGTGGGTGGTTTCGGGGGCATATGACTGGATGGTCCGACTATGGGCGGCCAATAGCGGCGCACCTATCACTGGCCCACTCGAGGGTCATACTAACTGGGTTATGTCTGTTGCATTCTCACCCGATGGTTCACACATTGCCTCTGGTTCGAGGGACAG
>JBBBZN010000133.1:0-28850 GCA_037974915.1 Ceratobasidium theobromae | reverse complement strand
ATCACGTATTACCCCCAAAAAGAAATGATCACGTGACTCAGGTGCCGAGCCGCAAATTCAACCTCATTTCGCGACTCCCATCTCATCCATAATATTCTATAACAACGTAATAAATGAATAAACGCTGTCAGTAAATAATACTTAGAGTACATGAGGAGTCACTTGAAATACAGATGTATACAGGACCATGTCGTCCATCTATTCTATAACATGTATTTATATACATAAGAGAACATATGCGTAAGCGCAGAAACAACGAGAATAGACGAGAGACAAGACGTGTAAGCGTTGTAACAGAATAAAACAGATATCTCTTTATATGTAGGTACCATACATTGTAATATATTCGTACTGGTAGCTGTGCATGTACGTGTTAGGACAAGTCCACTCAATAACTCATCAAGTTGGCCATCCACCAAGACTACGAACCATTTTACTACCCACGACAATGACGGTATCAAATAAAACAAGTGTAGATTTCGGGAAGTTATATGATTTCAACGGGTACATTGGACAAAATCGCCCCGCTCTAGCTAGAATGTTTCCTCAGAAATCGCTGGAAATCTTGCACACATATCAGTGACCAATTGCAAAGTGCGCGAGCATTCAGTTTCGATTGCGACGGTGTACGTAGCATACAAGCAATATTCCACACAGAATTTACTCTTCAACGGCAACTTAGGCTCCTAACTCTTTCATCCTATCCAAAGCATCCGAAACATCGTCCCCCATCACCGTGTCGATCTCATTCAGCTTTTTTTTGAATATTTTAATTCCCAAATCGATACCTTTCAAGGCGTCACCAGCATCTGCCTTGCCTTTGAGACTCTCCCTCTGGGATTCGAGCAACTTGATGGCTGCGTGGATGTGGCTCGCAAAGTTTCGCCCGAGGGATAACTCGTTAAATTTATCGATCAGAGGGCGGACCTTTTTCCGAGCTTCGGCGGCCTCCCGGTAGTACCTCTCGATCTTATCTTTGGCTTCCTCTTCAAAAGCCTCGAGCCTCTCCTCCAACACAACGGCGTCCTCAATCTTCTGCTTGGCCTTTGTGCTTATCGGGACGACCACCTCATATTTTCTCATCTTGTAATGTCGATGCCACTCGAGCCCGTGGTGACAAACTAAGCATACCTGCGATTTGCCAAAAGCGAACACTTCGCAAGACTTTCCCAGTTGGGCTCTGTCCAGCGTTGGCAAATTGCAATCTTCGTGGCAGTTGATGTGGCAGCCATCCCAATCGCACCATGTGTTGTTACATTCGGTAGGCTCCTTGCGCCAGCTCCGCCTCTCCTTGTAGAATTCCTCCAGCGCTTCTCTTGCCTTGCGTATTATGATAATGATAGTTAGAAAGTTTACTGAGATGATTCTAGAAATATTTACCTCTTTGGCATCCCTGAGTCTCCCTTTTATGGATTCCCACCGCCGCAAATCATAAGATGCATCTTCCATATCGCAATATGCATCTTCGATAAGCACATCGATTCTCGTCGATATCTTGTACAGCTGGTCGATCTCCTTCGTGGGCATTGGGTTACGAAGATTGAGCCACGCCAACCAATCGTTCACTGCTTTGAGAGCCTTGGTGTAGGAACTTTTGATGTTCTCCTCTTCTTCTTCCCTTTCTTGGGGCGATGCATTACTCTGAACTTTCTGGTAGCCCTCGTATAGGGCGAATGGATTTTCGAGCGTCCACTTCTGACAGTTCTTCATCTCCCCCTTAAGGGAATCCATTTGGAACTTCTGCAGGGAACGGCGCGGCAAATGCGTCAAGACCACCCCAATGTTGTCGACCAGAGACCGGGGAAACATTGTCGCAATCGTATCGATAGTATACTCCATCGTCGGCTCCAAACGGGCCCTCGTACCGTCGGCCAAGACAATAACTGCATCGATCAGCTTCATCTGCTGGATCTTCTCGTTGATTAGTTCCCCATGCTTTCTGTCTTGCTCGATCCCACGCGTATCGGCAAGGCCAGGGGTGTCGAGGATATTGATTTTGGTATTGCCATTGTAGACAACATAAATCGAGGCCTCGTTGGTTTGACTTTGTGTCTGGTCGCTACTCGACTCTTTTTTCTCGTCCTTGGCATCTTCCAGCTCCAAAGCTGTATTGCCCTTGGCCAAGTTGGTAAGCAGAGACATGAACGAGGTCTTGCCAGCGCCGGTCTGCCCAACGAGAACAACATTGATTATTTTTTTCTGTGTCGGGTTAAGCACGCTGCTAACGGCGACAAAGGCGGTAATTATAAGTGTGGAGAGACATTTCGGACGTTATAATTAGATGCTCACCGCTTGCCGCCCTTAGCTGTAGCCATCGTGGCAGTCGATTGTGAGGGTAGAATATTGAAGAGAAATTAAGAGTATGAGCGGACTAGGTCGGAGTACACTAAGAGAGCGTCAACGCTACCCTGTCACTAGCACTCCCACGGCGGATATACATGCATGAAGACCCTGGGTCGACGTCATGTCCAATCCGATTCTCTGATTACGAGTTATCCAGGAGGCAGCTATTGTAGACCGTGTGCATGGATCCCGGCCGAGGGTGTCTATCCTTGATCAAATGACGCGTACGGTCGCTTTGATCGGGATTCTGGCATGCGGATCGATCGAAGTGCAGTACTGACCCAGAATATCGGGAGTGCCACTTCAATGGTCCGCAGTCGCACGAATCACAATCACATATTCGCACACATCTGAGCGCAGTTTTCGTTTCACCCGTTTCAACTTAAACTTTCAATCTTGGGCTGCGCGTCCAAATCGTCTGGCCCATTTGGGAAAGCGCTAGACTGCGGTCATGTTAGTAGACTTTATTCGGGAGAAGAAGTGCTACGGGGTTGTACAGCAAGATTAATCAATAGCTTTCTACTGATTTGAGTATCCTTTACGTGAACGCGGTGTGTTAACTACGTATACGCGTACATGTATGCGATTAGATTTGTCTATACGATGTGTCTACACATAATTGTGTATTATTTTACTCATGTAAATATATCGGATTCGAGCGTACAAGCTTATCGACCATTGACCCCTACACTTTCATGATATCACGTGCCAGTGTTGTCAATAACATATAATAGCATGTTTGCCAATGTTAGTTACGTAGCATGCTGATGTTATGACAATGTCATTCTAACAGTCGAGTACAGTACCCTAGTTTCGAGACCTCACGAGTGCCGACCGATTTTGGTGACGTATGACAATCAACTGTGCCTAACGGAACGCAATGGGACATGCAAGGGCATGTATATGATCTATATCTACAAGGCAGAGGAAGCAGTGCGCGGCGTGAAAGTATATAAGAAGTAGAGGCGCTGAGAGGATGGGGAATCCCGGCGGGCGAAGCCCGTGGGGGGTGGGTGCGCCTGATGGGCGTACACCGGAGCTACACGGGACGCGAGGGCTCGGGCGGGCCATCGTGCCAATGCCTCATGAAAGGGAGTGAAGGGTGGGGCGAATGAAAAGGCCATGAAATACATACTAAAGTACGTGTGAAGAGCACGGTGAAGTGGGCAGCCGAAAGACTATGAGTCGTGCGAGTCTCGACGGAGTCCAGAATGAAGGAGGGACGGAGTCACGTGGCGGACATCTAAGCGCGCGCTAGCTAATCCGGCAGCACAGTAAATGTATCGCCTCCGAAGCCTACAGTACACTCAATGGTCCCGGCCCTAAGTCCTGTTTCGCTTCTGTGCCTCCGGAACCTTAACATCTTTCGAAGGACCCTCGACGACGGTGACGACCAGAGGGTAAGATGATAGCGATAGGGCTTGAGACGGGGATCAATCTTGGGGATGCGTGAAGCGCACCCAATACGTCCGTCTCACAGCCAACGTTCAAATTCGAACCCCACTCATCAGTGGTAAGCGCAAGATCTCAGCTCGTACATGGAAGGGTCCCAACGTTAACTCGGAGATCGCTCGACAAGAATAATTGGGGTAGGTTCGCCGGTTCTCGATGGACCGCTCCCTTGACTGTCGATTCTATCTTGGTTCCATTCTATACGGCACACCGCGAGGGAGCGTGACCTTCGCCGAGAGCCATCCGGTGTTAAAATAGCGTTGATGACGTCGACGTCGTGAGGCTGGGTCGGATCATCACTTGCTACTGCAAGTCTCTCTCCCCTCTAAATTCAATTTCAAATGGAGCACAGTTTTTCTGACAGTCACGTGCATAGTTTCTAAGAAGCTCATAATGAATCCACATAAAAAAGCGGAGTATCGCTTTTCTAACTCGCAGCTATCTCCCAAACGGATCCCCTAATAGTAGCGAGAATGGAGGGGGAAAAGAATGGACCAATATAACCAGACAGAAAACGTAAATATGGTGTGAAGAGATGGATGGAGAGGTGAATGAGTGAGTAGGCGATCTGATCTTCTCTACTCGAGCTGGTGCACCGACATCATAAAAGCGCATATATCGAGGTGGGCTGGCCGTCCTGGGCACAAGTGGCTAGGGCGGATGTTGACGAGCACTGTTGGGAGTGCGGCGGGTGTAAATGGGTACGGGGTGATGTGTTAAGGCTCGGCGGCAGGGCTGGCGTGTTGTGTTGTGTACTGTCAAGCTATACGTATTAAGCAGGCCAGGTGAATAAACGGGCGAGCGAGTGAGTGGTGGATGAGCAACTGGATAAACAGGTGGGAAATCAAGCAGAGAAGTGGCCGAGCAAACTAGAGTACAAGACTGCGTGTAGAAGACATTTAAATAAACAAGGTGCCTAACTGCAGCCGTCTACTCTATATTGGATGCATACATTCACAACATATATATCTTATCGCCATGGCTGAAAAAAAATTCTATTAAATATTAATATAAATAAATAATGTAATAAAGTTCGTCATAGGAGTACCTAGGTGGACAATCTGGTCGCGCACGAAGTGGCTAGGACAATATTTTAATTTCTATTGGGTACTAACATTACGTTTGTACATGTACGAATATTATGATGGTTCGCTAGGCACCACTAGCACACTATTACCGTGTTTTAATAAGAAATTCGTGGTTGTGAAGCGGCTTTTGGTCGATCAGTACTGGTTGTCCTACATAGTTCTGGACACACTCGGGCCAGGAGGGGTGAGGAAACGCCTAGATAGGTGAAGGTCGGAGGGTAACCTGTGGTAGCATGGACTGGGGTGCCTGCAAGTATGCTAGCACTGGCCATCTAATGCATTTAAAGAATGGAATGGGTCATTTAAAAAACAAGTACGGGCTTGAAGGGATGCTAAATGTATAGATGTAAAGTGTATATCGAGTACTACATATACATTATTAGTGTATAGTGCAGGTGAGTGAGTGGCCGGATGAACAGTTGCAAAATTGGCAAGTTGTTGTAACATTATCGTCAATCACAGATTAGGTAGGGATCGCCAGCATATAAATGTGTATAAACAAAAATTACAAAGTGTTTGTATTATGCCCAACCTAATTATGGTAACAAAAATGGGCCGAGGTACGGCGAGCTGAACAATGTGAAGCAAGAATGCATCTCATGAGCTTATGTGTGGAGAATTACACATGATATCATACGACCTGGAAGCATTGTGCATACCGTGCCATAAATAAATAATGTACATGTATGATGTTAGGTGTCTGCAGGGAGTTAACGTTAACGTTAGCAGGCATGCATAGTACGCGTACGTCTATGGTGCATCATATACGTATGGCATAAAGCTACAATGTACGACTTGCAAAAGTAAAGTAAAAAAATTCATAAAACGTGTATACATGCATGCGCAGCTTCGAATGGGAGTGCAACGCATGGACCAAAAAACGCGAGCTTGGCGCTGCGAGGTGTATAGTTATTAAGTGTTTCTAATCTGCGAACCTCGTTGCACAGCCGTTGTTTACATTATATGTGCTCTGCATCCAATACAACACAGTAGCAAGTCACCGGCCCGTTCCGGGCCACTACTAGTATTGTAATGGCTTCAGCATTATTCGGTTCGACCAAGAATCAGATAGAGCCATCAGATATCAATCATACTTTGCGATTCTGCTGGTGTGTTAACTCGGACCCTGGATTTATGAATAAGATTCACAGCTAATTACCTAGGTTATATAGGAAACATCGTATTGGTAGGAAACCATCTCATGGTGCGATTACACAAAAATTTCCAGACTTGAAGTTGAAAAACCATAGGCGCCGGCTGTGGGGCGTGTATAAACCGATCTAGCACGGGTGTGGTAAGTGGCCCCAACAACCTAGTGCAACTTAATTGGGTCTGAACCGAGTGGTTCGCTGCCAACCAAAATACCGAGATCCTGATGGACTTTCGGGTTCACCAAGAAAACAAAGCTCTTTGGATTGAGATCGCGATCCCGGATATTACTTGAGCCACTTGCTCGCGACCGAGAATCTGATAAATGAGATCATATGGCGATGTAAAGAGCCCGTATTAGGCTAGGCTGGTTCTCGCACACAGTGTGGCAAATATCCGGGAGTGGTGACCCTTGTGTCCGGTAAAGTCTGGATTCTCAAGGGGAGCCCTTGCACATTGCATTACACTACCACGAGGCATTAAATAGGACTTGGAGCCGGTCTCATCAAAAGCGTTCACCGTCCCACGACCTTTTGACAAAATATTTAACATCACTCAACACTATTTCTCACTGTGCTCTACAGGACCTTCAGTCCCACCATGGCGGCAAACAATGTGCGCTTACTTTTATCGTAGCCCTAGCATACTCCTAACCTACTTTTTCTGCCAAGTCTGGCAATAGTCGCGATGTACTCGAGCATAAGGCTCCCTCAAAATCCGGCATATTAGTGAACCAAACAAGTTTAAATCTCAAGGAAGTTCCAGGCGATTACGGGGTGTACCAAGTCTTCGAGTGTTATTTCATTGGAGCAAAATGGGTACCTACCACCAGTCGCGGCGCAGGCGACCCAACAAGCCGAGATGTTGGAGTGGGATTCCCGCTCGGCCCAACTGAGGGCTCAGTACAACAAGCCTACAGCCCAACGAGATTGGACAATGCGCTTCTCGGGCTCAATTTCTCGTTCGGCACCGAGAAGAAAAGGTTCCAGGACGAAGAGATAAGGGGGGGGGAAGGTCGGACGACCGTCCACTTTCCCGCCTTCAAGGCGCTCTACGCTTATCAACGACAATACCAGTTTAGGTACCGCGTGTGGTGGATGGCAGATTTGTCCGCGAAGTTTTGGGCGGTTAGCCAAGGCAACAACACACTCGATGTCGAATTCAATGTGACAATCCAGGCGAATGAATTCACAACGAGCAATCAAGCACTGCATGGAGAGCAAACGGTCGAGTTATACCCAGCCACTAGACGATATGACGATAACGACGGATCAAAATACGGGCGGCGGGAATACTCAGACTTATACAGTGAGGCCAAGTCTTATGTTGAGACGGCGAAGAATGCGGTGTAAGTATCCGAGCACCAGGTGTCGCATTCATTAACAAGGTCTGTTTTAGGTCGAAAATATAGGATTGTCAATAAACGCTGGAGGGGGAGGGGCGAGCGACGGTAGAATGGCAGGCCCTATCTGAGATGGTTTACCATACTACATATGCCAGGGGAATTTCCCTAGTCATGTACAACTCGAGCTCTAACACGTACATCTTGATGCTGATTGGCGCTGTGATTAAGAAGGAAATTTGAGTTTCTAGATATTATTTTCTCTCACACAAAATGTCCGCGTGTGTCGGATATCTGAGAACGAAGTATACTAACTACTGTTTCCGTTTCCTTTCCACATAGTCTGCATGTCCGAGTCCCTGAGTCTATAATGTCAATTAGCTAGGTGAACGTTGAGTGCGATATGCCTTGTGACGAGGCAGGACTGGGCGGTCAGATTGAACTCTAAGCTTGCACATACATGCGTGGATGCCGACAGGGAATAAAAAATGACTGGCATACGGAATATGTTTCAGGTCAACATGGTGACGTCATATAATATGACGTAAACTCGCCGTCGGTAACATCCAAATTACATCGCGGGGTTGAATCTTACCGTAACATTACCCTCGGTGCCTAAGTCTTACATACTCACCCACAGTGTATGTTTTATTGACAAGAGCGTTGCTATTATCCTTTCAGGAAGTGGATTTGACTTAGGATATCGGATTGACGGCTTGCTTATGATTAGTCGCAATCACACCCGCCTGCTCCTTTGAAATTGACAAAACTACAAAACGCCAGGTATTCTCTTGAAGCTACCCTGATCGACAATACATGAATGCGCACATCCTGCCACGATTTTTTTCTCCTCTAGTTTCTCCACTCCCATGGCATATTCGACCGTCTTAGCCTCGCCTGCACAACACCTTCGATTGCGGGGATTTTGTTGCATTCATTAGCTCGGAGAATTTGAAGGTTATTTTAGTTCACATTCAAGCTGTAGCAAATTCATTCAAAGATCATACGATACAAGTTGCTTAGTTTGACAATCCTTTCATATTGTCTAAAGCATTCGAAGTAGAAGTCTCCACCGCCACATCGATCTCCTTCAGCTTTGCTTGAAACTTGGCAATCCCCGCCTCGACCTCCTTCAACGCATCATTATCTGCCTTGCCTTTGAGGCTCTCCCTCTGAGATTCGAGCAGTTTGATGGCCGCATGGATGTGCCCCGCGAAGCTTTTGCTAAGAGACGTTCCATTGAATTTGTCGATCAGAGTACGAATATTCTCCCTCGCCTTGGCCGTCTTCGCACGGGTTTGCTCAATCTTCGTTTGAGCCTGCTCCTGGGCAATCTTGAGCCTCTCTTCCTCCGAGCCCGCATCCGCTATCTGTTGCTTGTACTCCTCATCTACCGGGATGACCACCTCGAATTTTCTCATCTTGTAGTGTCGGTGCTTTGCGAGCGCATGTGTGCAAACCGAGCAGGTCGTTGACTTGCCGAAATCGAAAATCTGACAGTATCTTCCCAGTTCGGCACTGTCCTTAAGCTCCGGCAAATTACACGGTTCGTGGCAATTGAAGTTGCAGCCCTCCTCGTCGCAATACGTGTTGTGGCGATCTGTGGCTACTCGAGACCAGAACCTCCTCTCTTGATGAATTGCTTCTAGGCCTTTTTTATTCTATTATTCGCATGAATACTAGTCCATAAGCAGATTCGTTGAACAAAACTTACGCTCGTGGCAGTCTCAAGTTGTTCCTTGATGCGTTCCCATCTCTGCGACTCTTCGGATGTTTCCTTAACCTCGAGCAACGCCTGGTCGATGAGCTCCTCGATGCTCACCGACATCTGGTACAGTTCGTTGATTTCTTTTGTCGGCATTGGCGGGCGAGTATCGAGCCATTCTAGCCAGGTTTTGATCGTAGTGAAGGTTTTGTTATACGCTAGCGCGATCGCTTCTTCTTCTTCCTCTTTCTCGGCCTCGGACATTTCGTTCTCTCTCAGCTTGTAACCCAAATACAACCCGAGGGGGTTCTCGATCTTCCAGTCCCGAGCATCCCTCAATTCAGCTCCGAGTGTTTTCTTGCTGAAACTGAACAAGGCGAGGCGTGGTACGCGCGTAAAAATGATACCGATGTTGCCGATAATGGAACTAGGGAACATCGCGCCGATGGTAGCCAAGGTATACTCCGTCGTCGACTCCAGGCGCTCGGTGGTCCCATTCGCTAGGAGAATAATCGCATCAATCATCTTCATCCCCTCAATCGCCTTGTTGATCTTCTCCCTGTGAATCTTGTCTTGATCCATGCCGCGCGTGTCGGCCAAGCCGGGAGTGTCGAGGATTTCAATCGTGGTATCGCCAAAGTGTACAGTGTAGATCGTGGCATCGGTTGTTTGACTATGCGTCTTGTCGAGACCAGATTCCTTGGTATGATCCTTGACGTCCTCCAGTTCCGTTGGGCCGTTGCCCTTGAACAAATTGACGAGAAGAGACATAAAGGTCGTCTTTCCGGAACCAGTTTGCCCGACGAGCACAATCTTAATGCTCTTCTTGCTCATCGGGTTAAGACGTCTGACAATGTCAAAGTCAGCGAATCGAGGAGAGTGATAAAATTGGTCACTTGCCCCTTGCTAGACATCGTGAGAGTTGGTTGAAGGACTTGGTGACGAAGAAAAGATTCACGTAAAAGAGTATTCGACCTGCGCTTGCAGGGGACATTCTGGTCATATACATAAGCGAGTTTCCGATGGGACAACTACAACCCTGTGGCTTCACATCACCAATGACGGCCGAAGCGCTCCAACCCAGATTTCGAAAATTACTCGGAAGCCTAAATCAAAAATCACGGTCAGATCTTGTGCGTCGGCAAGATGCGTGAATATTAGTACCGATATACGAGGTGCCGGCGCCATCAGAGCCTCGGACGCATGGCAAAGCACCCCATAGTTAGTTATTCAGCGAATTGTTTATCCACTTATTCGCTTCATCTGAGAAATTGAATTCAAAGCCCCTATCAGACAGACGTGAATTGGGGTAATATTTCCACTTACTATTCGATAGGTTACTTCAACCCCAATCCACTACTTGGTGTGCAACCCCTAGATGGTTAGCCTGGGAGCTTATCGAGAAGACGCGAGATGATCTCTTATTGATATGTAATATTGAAAGCATAGCTTGGCAACTTGAGTCATTGATTCGCCTTTAGTTTGATACACCGATGTTCTGGGAGCGCATTTACAAAGTCTGGCGATAGTAGTTATCCTCCTAGCCGCGTCTGACTTGCGCCCGAGATGAGTCGTGATTCGTGGTGGTACTTTGGGGCTATGTTGGATATGAGATATTAGTTACACAAATATTGACAACTGGGGAGAGGATAAATGTTCCGGCGACGCATGTTAAGACGTTGGTTCACTCACCTGTGTGCCTAGTCATGTGCCCACCAAAAACATATTTTCAAGAGCAGACACAGGGAGCTTGGGTGCGTGATCATAATTAGTGGAGGCTTATTCATCCCAAATACCACAAAGCATGGTTATTGGCTACGTTTGATCGCTTACTTTTTCCTTGCATGCGTTGTACTTTCGCCCAGCCTGCTTATCAGTCAGATAGATCAGCCTGTTGAACCCATGGGTTGTCGCCAAGTGAAATAAAAACATTGGCACGTGACAATAATGGTCTCGTTACCGCCGATTCAGCCGACGCAACACACGTCAACAAAAGCCCTACCCACGTAATCAGAAGTAGGGGCACTCAATTCTTGGTTTGTGCCCTGGTTTTTGTCCCACCACTAGCGCCGAGGAGACGTCCCATGATGAGGTCCCGTGGTTCAAATGATGCAACTGCTAAGCGCCAGCGCAATATCGAGCAGATCGAAAAACCAGAGATCGATCCCATAAACCAGTCGTCAGAGGTTTGTTTTGTCTGGTTTTATGGCACAGCACACACCTGGCTCGTCGGCAACAGATGGCCGGATAATTACAAAGCACTGTTTCCGAGCCACAACCGGCAGGCAACTGGCATGTCCTCCGCAATAACACAATGTATACTCCTCCTCTCAAGCTACTAGTTATTATAACGATGCTGACAAAAGTTATAGATGTAGTGATATATGATGCTTGGTGGTTTGTAGCTTACGTGCAATTGCAAGAGAGTGAGGCGCACAAACAATACCCAATAATTAGTCTCAGCTCGGCCAACTCAAGTTAAGCACTGTGGAAACTAGGACCGGCCTCAATTGTATGGGCTGGTTTTCTTACTGAAATTCACCCGAGGAAATACAGTGAGGCCTCGGCATATCACATGATTCAATTTTTTTAATCGGAGCTTGTAACGACAAAAGGTGACAAAAACCAGAAACCAGGAATTGAGTACCCCTAGTGTCGATCACGAGGCGACTCGGTCGCTTTTGTCGCATCAATACTCAATAATTTCCAGGATAAATTTCTGGACTCAAAGTGGAAACACAATGGGCTATGGAAAGCGTATGGATTGATCTAGCGAGTGTGAGTGGTCCAACTCAATGAAGTCTCAACCGGCGGTCCACGAGCGACTAAAATACGTCAGATATCGATATTGATATATGATTAGATTGTCTTTATGTCTAGATCTCCGAGCTCTACAGATCCGGATTGAGTACGTGGGTTCGTAGATATACATGTACTGAGATATATTTAGACATATTGTATATTGACTACCTCCCTGAGGTGCGGGAGGACGTGAGATGTTGGAAATCCTAGCTCAAGCCGAGAGTAGCCACTCTCAAGAGAGGGAACCGCCCCCGCGGTCCTTTGGCGTTAGCCTCAAAGAGATCTCTCACGCCGCCGCGCAGTCGGGAAAGAATGAGATACGGTGATACGGAATTCGTGGGGAGTATACCCCTATATTGTATATGGCCCAAATTTTGGTCATGAAGGTGATATTCGGGCCCGGGGCCTCAGGGATATACTTCTGAGAACCCCAACACGTTGCGTTCAGGAAGGATTAGTATTCCATGATCGATCAGTGTATAAGTTACTGATCAGTGGATATCGAGGTAGCAAAATTAATTCTTCTGGAAGCAACCGAGCCGGTTAGATGGTTCACGACAAGGTTCACGAGCCACGACGTCACCGGATGACTAAGTTTGTTTGCGCCACATGACTATCATCATAAGCAATTGCAAATCTCCCGAGCGAGAGATTAAAGTCGTGACTCCTGACCCGTGGCATTCGTCACATTATAGTCTTATTCTACCATCTGAGTATTAACTCCTAGCCATTCTGATTTTCTGCATCCACCCTCCATCATGACTGAGAAACCTCCAAAACTGAGAGTGCGCATAACTACATGATAATTCTGGTAGTATTCTGATGCAATGCCCCGACCCAGTCCCAGCGCGACTTCGTTGAGCTTCTGGCCCCATCAGATTCCGGTGTGCTAATTTCCGAGTATCTCGATGAGGAGGGGGAAAAGGGGGGCGAGTCCTACAAGGAAACCCTTACATTGGTGTATTTTTGCGGGGCGAAATGGGTCAAAGTGGATAGTTGGACGAACTCGGGGAACACAAGCAAATCAACCGAGAAGTCTTTTAGTATCGGTGCTTCGGATTCGACATCCGACAAGATCGGAAACACACGAGTCTCCTTTGGGACCGAGATGAAGAAATTCGACAGGGATGAGAGCTCGGGAGGGACAGCAGCTGCGAGCTACACAGTTCGCGCTGGGGAGACAGTACCGGTTTATCAACGCGAATACAAGTTTAGGTACACTGTGAAAACGGCAGTAGAAAAGCACCATACGGGGTTCTTGGGCCTTAGCGAGAAAAGTTCAAGCTCAAGACGAACAACCGAGCACGACGTCACGATCAAGTCGAATGAATTTAGATACGACCATCCTCCATTGACTGAAGCGCGCAAGGTTGAGATGTGGCCGAAGAAGCGCATGTTTGAATTTGAATAGGCCATTGGACTCGGTTCCTACACCTGGGAGGGGGCCATCAGCTCAACTTTGTCAGTGCGTCGAAAATATTTGCCTCGTATGGTTTATTCTAATCAATCACTTTTGATTTAGGGAGCATGCGCAGTTAACGTTGGAAAGATCTTCGTAAAGTAGGAACAGGGAAACTTTGTTGCGTATATGGCTAACGGGCCGTTGGGGTATCAATTTGTTCTATAGTTAATGCACCTTAAAAGAGTTTATAAGTTCTAGTGCTACGGCATCCGTGTTCTTAAGTTTCGAAATTTAAAAGTACTACTGTACATGTAATTACACTGTCAATTCAACTAGCAAATAAAAATCGGCGAACGCATGCATATGCTAGTCTTACCCTTCCTCGTGCGCCGGCGTCACGCGAGCGCGTATATATATATCGAGGTGGGCCCGCTGGACACCACACCAAGTCCATCTGCCGCTAGGGACCGGTGGTTTGGGGACCCGGGACTGCGAAGCGGCCCCAGGTGGGCCGGCCGCCCTGGGCGCGAGTGGCTAGCTCGGGCGGGCACTCTGGTGACAGACAGGAGGGCGCACAAGTGTGGCGGGTACTTGAAGGGACATTGAGGGTGGGAACTAAAAAGCGAGCCTCGACGATGCGAGCTGCCCGACAGCCAACCGCAGAGAAGGGGAGCGCAACTCACGTGATCGCATGCATATACTCCGGCTACGGCGCACAGCCCCTATTTGCTAGTGGGAAACGTATACGCTAGCCGCCGGAATTCATAAACATAAATGGTTAATCAATCTCAAAAATGGAAAAAAGATACGCTAATTCACCTCCGTGCGGTGAACACATATATCAACGCGGGATGTGTACATGTGGTTTCTGGATCTCGAAGCGCGGGCGCATGAACGTTAACGTTAACGTTAGCCCCCAAAGGTTTCAATAGCTCCTTATATAATTACCGCCCACAAACTTGGCGACTCGGGCTCTCAGGAGCCGAATTAAACGAACCTTTCGATCTCCAAACTGTGCATGCGACGAGTTCAACACTAGATTCAAGGAAATCCATTTTATGGTAAGCGGCACTCCGATTTCTCTGGTCGAGGCCCTCACCAGGGACTAGTTGGGAACTTTCCCCCCCGCGCCACATTGATGAGTCGAAGCTGATGCCTGCGGAGTCGGGTCCAAATTCGGGTGCTTTCGGGGTTGATTAAAGGGCACGATCTTCGCCTGCTATGTGGAATCGAATCAGAAGCTATATGCCTCCTATCAGAGAGGAATTGGGGTGAGTGTGTTTGCCTACTATAATAATGAGCCGATTTACTTATTCACAATATGACTAAATAAGGTTTTAACGGGTGTGACCATGTAGTATCGCTATCATAATGTTATCCGAACTCCCAGCAGATGCCTAGGATGGAATTTTCCGATTAGATAATGGCGGAACGGTGGCACGCCACAACACGAGAAAGAGCGCGTTTGTCGATGTCCGGAAACGCTCGTCCGTGGCTGCATGCGGCCGTTTCATGATCAGATGGGACGGGAGGCCACGCACAGGAGGGTGATGCTCTTCCATCTATCTGGCATGCACTCTAGGCGCCGTTATCGTTACACTGGTAACCCTGGCCAACCCTGCCATAATATCGAACTACGTATACCATAGCCCGGTCTAATGCACTGGCAGTGTGGGACCCTCGCGCTCGTATGAATCAGACATCGTTCAGGACTAATATAATACTTTAATTCACGTTAATTATAACCCTGTAACGGCGACCAACTCGTTCTTCGGTTCCCTTAGCAGGATGGTGTCACCATGTTTTGCCTCAAGGATATAGGGACGTCAACCAGATTCTGTTTTCTTGACGCCTTGCCCAGCTCGCTGGATGTCACGATTGGGTACATTTATATATTTCTACCTCTAGTGCGCTGGCAAGTTCTAATTGATTTCAACGGCGAGAGCATATGATTTTGGGATACGGTACAACTATACGCAAAGTACATTCGCGAAATCCACCTGACACAAGAATTTCACTTGCCCCCTTGAGCGACCCTGTCCAAGGCTTCCGACTCAGCAGTTCCCATCGCCGAACTAATTTCCTTCAATTTCTTCTCAAAGTGCTCTATTGCCGCTTCAATCACCGGCAACTGATCCGCTGCAATGGGGTTTGCTTGAGCTATCCCCCTCTGATGTCGGAGTAACTTGATGGCCGCATGAATATGACCCGAAAAGTTTTTGCTCAAGGACGTCGCATTGAACTCTTCGATACGTTGCTGAAGCTCTTTCCGGGCTTTAACAACTCTCGCCTTGGCCGCGTCGATTATCGCTTGGGCACTCTTTTCGGCTTGCTCGTAGTTTGTTCCATCCTTTTTCGCCTGCTCTAGGATCGTCGCAACCTCATCAGGTATCGGTATATCGACCTCGATTTTCTTTTGGTTATAATGCCGATGTTTCTCGAGTGCGTGCGTGCAAACTAAGCAGGTAGTGGACTCGCCAAAATCGAACACCTCGCAGTACTTTCCCAACTCAGCATATTCCGTGATCTTCGGCAAGTTGCACGATTCGTGACAATTGTAGTTGCAATCGTCCACATCGCAAAACGTGTTGTGGGTTCGTGTAACTGTCCTCGTCCATCTCTTCTTCCCCACGTAGAGATCCTCATAATACGCTCGAGTCTTTTGCCCCGTGCGTAGATATTTAGTGCACGTCATTGTGAAAGGGCAATCTGGAAGATACTCACATTCTTGGTTTTGCCGAGGTTGTCCTTGGCTCCTTGCTGTTTCGCCAATTCCTTGGACTCTAGTTCGATGTCCTTCAGCGCCTGGTCGATGTACGCCTCGATGTTGGCCGACTTCTGATATAATTCGTCGATCTCATTTGTGGGCATGGGACTGAGGTCATTGTCCAGCCATTTCAGCCATTCATTGAGCGTGTCAACCGCATCCTCATAGGCATCTTCGATCTTGGTTTTTTCCTTCCTCACCTCTTTCGGCGACATCTTGCTTTCGATCTCCTGGAAGCCTAGCAACAATCCGAGTGGGTTCTCGATAAACCAGTTGCTGGATTTCTCCAGATCGCCCCCGAGGGTACGCATTCGAAACTTTAATGTGGTAAGCCCCGTAACACGCGTCATGATGACGCCAATGTTGTCGGTGATAGAGCGAGGGAACATCATCTTGATGGTCTCGAAAGTAAGATTTGTCGAGACGTCCAAGCGTTCATCCATTCCGTTGACTATGAGAAGAACCGCATCAACCGTCCCCATCTGCTTGACCATCGCGTTGACCTTCTTCAAGTTATATTTGTCTCGTTCGATACCGCGGGTGTCGGCGATACCAGGAGTGTCAAGGATGTTAAACGTGGTGTTGCCGAAGCGGATAGGGTAGACTGAAGGTTCGCTAGTTTGACTATGCGACATATCGAGCCCGGATTCGAGTTCCTTCCTCCATGTGTCTTTTAGATCGAAAGGGCCCTTATTCTGGAACAAGTTATCGAGCAAGGACAAGAAGGTCGTCTTGCCAGCGCCAGTTTTCCCAACGAGTATGATATTCACGGTGGATTTGGTCAAGGGCTTCATAACTTGGTGAACCCTAATGGTGAAAAAACTCAGTATATTGGCCGACGTCAACTGTTGACTACTTACGGCTCGTCAGGCATTGTGGAGACTGGTTGCGAGGGCTGAGCCATTGTGATGATGATAGGTATGGAAAAACATCTGGAATGATACGTGCGGGGAGCTCATATATCTGAGCAAGTCCGCCAGTTGAGGGCCGAGCCGTACGTATGGTCTTCAGGAATTGATTTGTGAGCGATAGGCGGAGGTTTCCGACTTGGGCATCGGATGTTGCACCAAGTGGATATCGATATCGGCGAAATCCATGGAAGTCTGACAATCGATTCAATCTAAGAGGTTTGCTCGGCTCCGAGACGAAGCCCAAGGTCACCAGGGTGATGTCAGTTGTATGGGTCGAGGAAGAGCTGGGAAATTCCGGTCAAGTGGAGTTGCGGCCTGGGGTGAGATCAGGGTGTCGAGATGCAAACAAGGCTCATAGGTAATCCTCAGTAATGCGGGCTAGTAACAACCAATATGGTCGTAACTCGCATATCGGGTGTTCAGTACATGTGCTCCAGATTGATAGCTGACGGTAGGATTTGGGGATGGTTGGAATGGTGAAATCGTTGTTCTTGTATCAGTTACGTAATTATATATACTATGATTTGCAATTCTAATCCGAGTTAATGGAACATGGCTCTCCCTACTGTAGGACTATTGTATCAGCCCGCACCAGGCTAAAAGCTGTTCGAGAAATCATGATGTATAATTCCTAATTCCTACATTCAGACCGGTTCTGAATCGATATCAGGCCTAGAGCTCGAGAAACGAACTCATTTGTCGTGCATGTAGCGAGGTAATTATAATTTACCATATTATAAACTCGCCATATGCATATACTACATTCTAGCTATGCTCTATTGAGGATTGTCGAACTGGCCGGCGAGACCTAGCGCCGAGCGCACATCCGGGAAACCGCCGGCGCCACATTGGTCGCCTTGAAGCGTCTCTGACGCGCGTGATGAAAAGTAATAATTTCAGGGTGAGTAGCTGGTGGCGTATGGGCGTGCATATATATTAGTATATCGAGTGATTTATTAGGTATGTCGCAAGTCTAATGTGTGTACGTGTTAAACTTATCATGAAGCTCACTTATTAGCAGGTTTGGGCCGCAGGAAGCTTAGGGGGGCCGGCGCTGAGCGAACTTAACGCCTTGGCTACCTTGCGCTTGATTACTATCATGTCTTACCACCTCGCCAGCTCTCAACGTACCGAACAAACGCCTATCCGCTACTCCTAGGCAATGGAGCGCCATACCGCACTATACAGCTGGCGCGGGCTAAAATCAGAATTAACGCGGTTTACGCATTCCCCTATCGCAGCCTACGCGCCTCGCGCTCCGACGCGTGTTACCCTACCGCGACCTTATCCTAGCGTACGTGTTCCCCTTATAGTGAGTTATGCACTCTACCGACTAGCAGTATTAGCGCGCCCCAAAAGGCCTAGCCGTCGCAGGCGCTAAGCCTAGCTCCTGCTCTGCAGGGGAAAATTCTTGAACATGAGCTCAGAGCAAAAGCGGGCACTCCGCCCTCATCCTGATATTCCGAGCGCTATTGAATGCTGCATTGTACTCGCCATCCCAACGCGGAATCTCATACGCTTCGTCGATCCTCTTCTCAGGCATCGGCTTTCGAGAATCCAACCACACCAACCAACTCGAGGCCTAGGCCGCAGCCGTCTTGAAGCTCGCCTCACAGGCGCACCATGATACTTCAAATAGGACTAGATCGACCCAGGAGGTTGATTGCGCACGCATGATAGCTATATATTAGGAGGCGCCAGGTGAGGCGCCAATGCGGCGAGATATTTGCAGATGTATGGTCGTAGTGCCTTTTGGTCATGACAGTCATCCATGTACATTTACATGCATGTCCGTGCAAGAACGCCCTGCCGGTTGTTCAAACACGCTCATCATGACTCTAGCTCTACTATGGTCGCAACCAACTTACGATTCAAAAGCTCTACACATAAACAGCAATAAGCACATGATTGAGTTGGGATGCGTTCCTTGCTCGCCAAGGTTCTCCAAGGTCATAATTGAAACATAGGCTTCCCCCAACCTTTGGGCTTATTGAAAACTGTTTACACACAAACACAAAGCTAGAAGTCTTTTGTTCCCTGTTATGCCAACCGCACAACGCCTAGCTCAAGCTATAACAAAGTGAGGATCGGAACTAAGGTCACATGTTCAAGTTATCATCCCATCAATTACTATACTCTTCTATAAGTAGATTAATATCACGCATACACCACTGTCTATATATGCCATCTGTACTTCTCGTCATACGTCCTGTATGTACACACCCATATATGTATGTCCTATAAGTCCTAGAATATATAATAACAAAGTATCATTAGAAATTTTCAAACATTTGACCTCAAGAATATATGCACGCATATGCCATTCACACACATACATTGGAGGAAACCACAAATGTATCAATGGCACAGACCTCTGTCATTAGCTTTCTTAACCTGGTCCCGCCAAAGTTTAGTTTCGGTGTCTAGCTGATCCAGCCTCGATCCTCATCTGCCAAATCAGAATCCAATGGCTGCATTAGTATTTCCTCATCAAAATCTCGTTGAATCCAGATGGTGTCGCAGCCCGAGCTTGAAAGAGCAATGTAAATATTGAAAAGATTTACTTTCTCTCTGCTTGGTGGGGATGTAATATCTATTATCACTGCATCGAGTATCTGCCCTTACAATCAGTAATCGGTGAACGTATAGGCTGGTGTTATTGGGAACTGTATGCACTTGACGGCTTTCTTGACTGGCGCTTCCTGGCCTTTCTTATCCCGAATCTTCATCACAAATGAAAGGTCTTTGATAATATTATTTTAAATAGGAAAGATTATGTAAAACAACCGTCTGTGATAGAATTAATATCCGCGAGCAAGGTGCTGTCGCCATCGGCAACGCTCACTCGAGTCGGATGCGTTGGGAAAATTTAGGGGGCTAGCACATATGCACACGGGATCGATGTCACGCCAGGGAAGTATGTCGACGTCACGTGCGTCGGCAAGATGCGTGAATATTGGTACCGATATACGAGGTGCCGGCGCCATCAGAGCCTCGGGCGCATGGCAAAGCACCCCATAGTTAAGTTATTCAGATGCGAATTGTTTTTCCATTTATTCGCTTCATCTAAGAAATTGGATTTGAAACTTTATTAGACAGATGTGAATTGGGGTAATGTTCCCACTTACTATTCGATAGGTTACTTCAACCCCAATTCACTACTTGGTGTGCAACCCCTAGCATGGTTAGCCTGGGAGCTCATCGAGAAGACGCGAGATGATCTCTTATTAATATGGAATATCGAAAGCATAGCTTGGAAAATTGAGTTATTGATTCGCCTTTAGTTTGATACGCCGATATTCTGGGGGCGCGTTTACAAAGTCTGGCGATAGTGGTTATCCTCCTAGCCATGTCTGACTTGTGCCCGAGGTGAGTCGTGATTCGTGGTGGGCTATCTGCGTGATCATGATCAGAAGTGTCGAGGCTGCAGCGCTGCTTGGTCGGCTTTGTCTCATTAATACTCAATAATTTCCGGGATAATTTCCAGACTCAAAAGTGGAGCTACGATGGACTATATGGGACGTGTATGGATTGATCTAGCGAGTGTAAGTGGTCCAACTCAATGAGGTCTGAAGACTCTGAACCGACGGTCCACGAGCGACTACATCAGGATGGGCTTTCAGGATGATGATCACCGTGGGAACGATACTCTTTGAGTTAAGGCCACACCTTGGATACTCGAACCACTTACGCTTGTTCGGAACCGAGATTGCGATAAATGAGGCCGCAGCCGTATAGTGGTGTCAAGCGTTGATCCAAGTTTGTATTAGCCTAGACTTATTCTCACCCAATGTGACAAGTCCGAAGTAATGACGCTTGTACCAGATAGAATCTGGGTTCTCAAGGAGACTTGGAGCTGCACCCATCAAGGCGTTTACCGTCCCATGACCATTTTGTGAAACTTCACTCAGAGATTTCTCCCTGCGTGAGAGGTTGGAAATCCTAACTTAAGCTTAGAGTGGCCACTCTCAAGAGAGGGAACTGCCTCCGCGGTTCTTTAGCGTTAGCCTCAAAGAGATCTCTTACGCCGCTGCGCAATCGGAAAAGATTGAGATTCGGTGATACGGAATTCGCGGGGAGTATACCCCTATATCGTATATGTATGGCCCAAACTGTGGTCATGATATGCATATGATGTGCAAGGTGGCACTCGCGATCGGGGCCTCAGGGATATACTTCTGAGAACCCCAACACCCCATGGCCAACACGTTGCATTCAGGAAGGATTGATATTCCATGATCACTCTGTAAGTTATTGATCTGTAGATATCAAGGTGGCAGTAATATTGATTCTTCTGGAAGCAACCGAGCCAGGTAGATGGTTCACAACAAGGTTCGCGACGTGACGACTTGGCCAGTGATCGGATGACCAAGTCTGCTTGCGCCACATGACTATCATCATATGCAAATCTCCCCAGCAAGAGATTAAAGTCGTGACTCCTGACCCGAGGCATTCGTCACCTTAAAGTCTTATTCTACCATCTGAGCATTAACTCCCAGCCGTTCTGATTTTCTGTATCCACCCTTCATCATGACTGAGAAACCCCAAAAACTGAGAGTGCGCATAACTACATGATAATTCTGGCAGTAGTATTCTGATGCAATGCCTTGATCCAGCCCCAGTGGGACTTCGTTGAGCTTAAGACCCCATCAGATTCCGGTGTGCTACATGGCGAATATCGCAAAACGGAGGGGAAAAGTGGGGACGCGTCCTACAAGGATACCCTTGCATCGGTGTATTTTTGTGGGGTAAAATGGGTCAAAGTGGATAGTTGGACGAACTCGGGGAACACAAGCAAATTAACCGAGAGGTCTTTTAGTATCGGTGATCCGGATTCGACGGTCAACAAGATTGGTGAACAATTAGGACTAGCGGGAATGGAGATCGAAAACTTATGCGTTTACTTTGGAACCGAGACAAAGAAATTCGACAACGAGAGCTCGGGAGGGACAGCAACTGCGAGCTACACAGTTCCTGCCGGGGAAACAGTACCAGTTTATCAACGCGAATACAAACTTCGATACACCGTGAAAACGGGAGTAGAAGAGCATCACACGGGGTTCTTGGGCATTGGCGCGGGAAGTTCAGCCTCAAACGACTCAGTCGACTACGACGTTACGATCAAGTCGAATGAATTTAGATATGACCATCCTCCATTGACTGGGACGCGTAAGGTTGAGATGTGGATGGCGCTCGTGGTGGAACCTGAATAGGGCATTGGACCCGATTCCTACACGTGAGAGGGGGCCACCAGCCCAATTTTGTCAGTGTATCGAAATTATTTGCCTCGTGCAGTTTATTCTAATCAACCACTTTTGATTTAGGGAGCAGTTGGAAAAAGTAGGAACAGGGAAACTTTGTTGCGTATGGCCACACGCCCGTCGGGGTTATCGATTTGCTCTATAGCTAATGCACCTGTTAAAGAGTTTATGTGTTTCAGTGCTACGGCAGCCGTATTCTTAAGTTTCAAAATATCTCTGGCGACAATTTAAGGCGGGAACGGCGCTCTGCGAAAGATATAGAAGCGCCAACCCCAACGCGTACTTCGACCTCGTCAGAAACCTCAATCGCTCAAGAGCCACCCTGTGGTTCCGCCTGATCTCGGGTCACATTACACTCAATGGGCATCTTAGCCTACACGCATCAGTATCCTTGATTCAGCTACTTGCAGTTCTTACGACCGAGAGCAATATAATATAATTGCAAGAGACAGTCACCCACTTCATCCTCAGATGCCCAGCATATGCGGACATCAGACACGACATCCTGTGCAGTATAGGGAGGGACTTGTTACACCTAGACCTGCTTCGAATTCGACCCAAGCACCATCCCGGTGCACGTATGATTCGTCAAGGCCACTAGTCGTTTTAGAGACATTCTTAGATAATCTCATGTAGTAATCTTCACACCTATCTGTGCCGAATCCTTCTGTTGGACTCGGCAAATCTTGCTGAACGTTTGCATTCACAAACCCCCTTACATTCTCTCTCGTTTTCTATTGTCTGTTTCTTCACTTCCGCAAAACTAAATGTGCAGTCATATATGTGTGCCATCTTATTGTTCAATGAATTCTTTCTATAGATATAAATGTGCATGTATGCAGTCGCCTGTTGATACAGCAACTTGCTATTTTACTTGTTTAACTTTTACGCATTTTTGCGAATATATTTCTTACTGTGATCACTGCTGCGACACCCGTTTACTACAGCACTTTCCACTGCGTTAAACGTTTAAAATAAAAATGTTTTATTTACATATTTTACTTTCACTTTTATACCTTCCCCTTCTCCTTCTCCATGTTACTCTTTCTCTCCTCTACTTGCGTTTCCTGCCTGAAGTTGTACACGTACAATAGGGCTTGGCCTCGAAGCAACTATACTAATAAGATTTTTAAAAAAGAAGTTTCGAAATTTAAAAGCACTACCGTACATGTAGTTACACCGTTAATTCAACTAGCAAATAAAAATCGGCTAATGCATGCATATGCTAGTCTTACCCTCTGTTCGTGCGCCGGTGTCACACGAGCGCATATATCGAGGTGAGGGACCGGTGGTTTGGGGGACCCGAGACTGCGAAGCGGCCCCAGGTGGGCCGGCCGCCCTAGGCCTGGGCGCGAGTGGCTAGCTCGGGCCGGATGGGCACCCCGGCGACAGACAGGAGGGTGTGATGGAGGACGTGAAGTGTGGGAACTATAAAGCGAGCGATGCGAGTTGCCTGGTGCAGGGAAGGGGGGGCACGACTCAGGACGCGTCGGTGCACCTCTACAGGCTACGGTGCACAGCCCCTATTTGCTGGTGGGGAACGTATATGCTAGCCACAAACGTAAATAGTTAATCGATCTCAAAAATAGAAAACAGATACGCTAATTTACTTTCACGCAGTGAACACATATCAACGCGCGGGGTGTGTGGTTTCCGGATCTTGAAGTGCGAGCGCGTGAACGTTAAAGTTAATTCCCAAAGGTTTCAATAGCTCCCTACCGCCCACAGACTTCTCACGAGCCGAATTAAACGAACCTTTCGATCCGGATCCCCAAACTGTGCATGCGACGAGTTCAACCAAATTCAAGGAAATCTATTAATATTTTAAGCGGCACCCTGATTTCTTGGGTCGGGCCCCCTCACCAGGGCTCGATGGGAACTTTTTCTCCCACGCTACATTGATGAATCGAAGTTGATGCCTCCGGAGTCGCCAAATCTGGGGTTGATTAAAGAGACGATCTTCGCTTGCTACAGTATGCATATGTAAAATCGAATCATAAGCTATATGCCTACTATAATAATGAGCTGATTTACTGATTCACAATCTGATTATAATTAAATAAGGTTTTAACGGATGTGACCATGTGGAATTGTTATCACAATTAATGCTATTCGAACTCCCAGCAGAGGCCTTGGATCGGATTTTCGTTCCGATTCGATGATGGCCGTGTAAGCAAGAACGATGGCACGCCACAACACGAGAAAGGGCGCGTTTTTCGATGCTTGGAAACGCTCGTCCGTGGCTACATGCGGTCGTGGCGAGGCACTGCCTCGATCTATCGATAACGCTACCGGGGGCATACCCCCAGTCACCCCCACTCCAACGCACCAGAGGTAACGCTCTTCCACCAATAGGCGCCGTTATCGTTACACTAGTAACCCTACCATAATGTCTAACTACCAGAGCCCACTGCACTAGCAACGCGACACCCCCCAGCGTGCGCAGACGCCAGACACGACATCCTGTGTAACAAAGAGAGAGATTAATATTTCTTACTCCTGGACTGCCATTCTGGTGCTCATGCGGTTCGCCAGCCGCTGGTCGTTTCAGGGGCATCCTCAGATAATTTTATGTATGTAGTATCCTCCACCTCTCTGTGCTGAGTCTTCTCCCGCTTCACGTTATTTCTCCTCTGTCAGTATCTATTGCCGGAAGTTGCACAATATAGGGCCTGCCCCGGAGCAACTATAATCATTAGATTTTTTTTAAACAAAACGCGACACCCTCGCGCTCGTATGAACGAGACACTGCCCAGGGCTAATCTTTTAACTCACGTTAGTTATAACCCCGTAACGGCGACCAACTCGTTCTTTGGTTCCCTTGGCGTCACAATGTTTTGCCTCAAGGATATCTAGGGACGTCAACCATATGCTATTTTCTTGACGCCTTGCCTAGCTTACTGTATGTCACAATTGGGTACAAATGTATATTTCTACCTTTAGTGCTTTGGCAAGTTCTAATTGATCGCGTACGGCCAGAACATCCGATTTCGGGATACGGTACAACTATACGCAAAGTACATTCGCGAAATCCACCTGACACAAGAGTTTCACTTGCCCCCGTGAGACACGATCCTGTCCAGGGCTTCCGACTCAGCAGTTCCCATCGCCGAACTAATTTCCTTCAATTTCCCCTCAAACGTCTTTATTGCTGCTTCAATCACCGGCAACTGGTCCGCTGCATTGGGGTTTGCTTGAGCCTTCTCCTTCTGATATCGGAGTAACTTGATGGCCGCATTGATATGTCCTGAAAAGTTTTTGCTCAAGGACGTCGCATTGAACTCTTCGATACGCTTCTGAAGCTCTTTCCGGGCTTCATCGACTCTCGCCTTGGCCGCGTTGATGATCGCCTGAGCATCCTGTTCAGCTCTCTCGTAGTTTGCTCCGTTTGTTCTCGCATCCTCTAGGATTTTCGCAATATTATCAGGTATCGGTACATCGACCTCGATTTTCTTTTGGTTATAATGCCGATGTTTATCGAGTGCGTGCGTGCAAACCAAGCAGGTAGTCGACTCGCCAAAATCGAACACCTCGCAGTATTTTCCCAACTTAGCGTATCCCGTGATCTTCGGCATATTGCACGATTCGTGACAATTGTAGTGGCAACCGTCCACATCGCAAAACGTGTTGTGGTTCGTTGTAACTTCCGTCGTCCATCTCTTCTTCCCCACGTAGAAGGTCTCGTAATACGCTCGAGTCTTTCGTTTCGTGGATAGTTATTTAGCGCACGTCGTGATCATTATGAAAGGGCAATCTAGAAGGTACTCACATCCTTGGTTTTACTAAGATTATTCTTGGCTTCTTGCAGTTTCACCAACTCCTCAGACTCTAGTTCGATGTCCTTCAGCGCCTGGTCGATGTACGCCTCGATGTTGGCCGACTTCTGATATAATTCGTCGATCTCTTTTGTGGGCATGAGAATGAGGTTATCCAGCCATTTCAGCCATTTGTTGAGCATCTCAACCGCATCCTCATAGGCATCTTGGATCTTGTTTTTTTCCTTCCTCACCTCTCTCGGCGACATCTTGCTTTCCATCTCCTGGAAGCCTAGTAACAATCCGAGTGGGTTCTCGATGAACCAGTTGCTGGATTTCTCCAGCTCGCCTCCGAGGGTACGCATTCGAAATTTTAATGTGGAACGCCCTGAAACGTGTGTCATGATGACGCCGATGTTGTTGGCGATAGAGCGAGGGAACATCTTCTTGATGGTCTCCAAAGTAAAGTCTGTCGAGACGTCCAAGCGTTCCTTGGTTCCGTTGACTATGAGAAGAACCGCATCGACCGTCCCCATCTGCTTGATCATCGTGTTGATCTTCTTCAAGTGCTCTTTGTCTCGTTCGATACCGCGGGTGTCGGCGATGCCAGGAGTGTCAAGGATGTTAAACTTGGTGTTGCCCAAGTGGATAGGGTAGACCGAAGGTTCGCTAGTTTGACTCTGTGATTCGTCGAGCCCAGATTCGAGTTCCCTCCTCTTTGTGTCTTTTAGATCAAAAGGGCCCGTATTCTGGAACAAGTTATCGAGCAAGGACAAGAAGGTCGTCTTGCCAGCGCCAGTTTGCCCAATGAGTATAATATTCACGGTGGATTTGGTTAAGGGCTTCATAACTTGGTGAACCCTAATAGTGAAAAAACTCAGTATATTGGCCGACGTCAACTGTTGACTACTTACGGCTCGTCAGGCATTGTGGAGACTGGTTGCGAGGGCTGAGCCATTGTGATGATGATAGGTATGGAAAGGCTCCTGGAATGATACGTGCGGGGAGCTCATATATCTGAGCAAGTCCGTCAGTTGAGGACCGATCCGGACGTGATTCGTATGGTCTTCAGGAATCAGTAATTGATTTGTTAGCGATAGGCGGAGGTTTCTGACTTGGGCATCGGGTGTTGAACCGACCAGAAGTTCCAAGTGAATATCAGCGAAATCCATGGAAGTCTAGAAATCAATTCAACCTAAAAGGTTGGCTCGGCTCTGAGACGAAGCCCAAGGTCACCAGGGTGATGTCGATTGTATGGGTCGAGGAAGAACTACCAGTGGGAAACTCCGGTCAAGTGGAGCTAACGTTGCGGGGTGCAATCAAGGTGTCGGGATGCGAGCAAGACTCATAGGTCATCCTCGGTAACGCGGGCTAGTAACAATCAATATGGCCGCAACTCGCATATCGGGTATTCAGTACATGTGCCCTTGATTGATAGCTGACGGTAGGATTTGGGGTGATTGGAATGGCGAAATTGTTGTTCTTGTGTCACTTACGTAACTATATAAACTATGATTTGCAATTCTAACCCGAGTAAATGAAACATGGCTCGCCTGACTATCAACTGCAGCTCGCACCAAGCTAAAAGCTGTTCGAGAGATCATGCTGCATGTATAATTCCCAATTCCCAGATTCAGACCGGTTCCGAATCGATATCAGGAGAAATGAACTAACTCATTTGCCGTGCACGCAGCGAGGTAATTACAATTTACTATATATCCTTATAAGCTCGTCTTATCATGTGCATATATTACATTCCATATTATATTGAAGGTCGCCAAGCACACATCCGGGAAACCGCCGGCGCCACATTGGTCGCCTTGAAGCGTCTGATACGCGTATGATGAAAAGTGATAATTTCAGGGGGAATGACTTATGGCGCCGGCGTATGGGCGCGCATATATATTAATATATCGAGTGATTTGTTGGGTATATCGCAAGTCTAATGTGTGTACGTGTTAGATTTATCGCGAAGTTCGCTTATTAGCTGGTTTGGGCCACAGGAAGGGGGCTGGCGCTGAGCGACCTTAGCACCTTAGTACCGCGCCAGGTCCCGACTCCTGCTCTGCGGGGGTTCTGCCCCGGCTGAGCCGTCTCAGACCCCCATTCCATTGAGAGCCCGAAGCTTGGATTTACTCAAACCCTATGTGAGGAGGGGTGCGGGCTTCCTAGTGAAAAAAATCGATAATTAATATTACAGTACCGCGATTTGTAAATGTATTTTCCAAGCACCGAACGTTTTGAAAAAATCTTGAACATGAGCTCAGAGCAAAAGCGGGCACCCTGCCCTCATTCTGAGAGTACGAGCGCTATTAAATGCAGCATTTCATTCGCCGTCCCAACATGCATCTAATGATATACTTTGTTTTCAAATTTAAAATACACGGTTTACCGGAAATCGACTCACTTGCTAAGGGTGGGGTTTTCAGAGTCTAAAAGATCACTTGCACTTGCACACCTTGGCCAAACGTACTCAGGCGATCGAATATCTTCAGTCATTTCACAATATGTCTTTAGCTTATCATAGAGCTTATTTACCCGATTTAGGGGACAATCAGCTCCTATAGCTATAAGTCCTGGAAATCGCATTCTTAGCAATGGAGTAGATTTTTGGTAGACCCCGTATTTTTGGATGCGCAATATATCATTAGATGCGCGTCAATAAGGCAAGTACAATTTCTTGTTTAATAGTACTCGTACTCTTAGAATAAGGGCAGGGTGCCCATTTTTACTCCGAGCTCATGTTCAAGATCTAGATTTTTTCAAAATGTTCGGCACTTGGAATGTACTTTTGCAAATATCGATAACGCAAGGAGATATATAAGCATAACCAGGACATTCCGCGCCAAGGTGGCTGGCTCGAGTCAGCTATG